>CAWUFW010004720.1:1282500-1479812 GCA_963921515.1 Calotriton arnoldi
ACTATAACGTGCCTGAAACCTATGATTTTTTAAGTGAATTTCAAAGGTTTTTTAAATGCTAGTTTCTAACTATGCCTACAGAGGTAGGACATGTGAAGAAAGAAGAAAAAAACGCACCGAAAGAAGCAAAAGAAATGCAGAAAGAAGCAACAGAAGTCCACAAAGACGAAGAAAAGTGCAGGAAGAAGCAAAAGATGTGCAGAAAGAACCAACAGAGGAGCAGAAAGAGGCCTTGTTGCAAAATCATCCTGTGCCCACAACTTTTTCAGACGGGTACTGGTGGTAACTGACTCTGACTAACCAGAGCCAGTGCTATGCTAAAAGACACTTAGAATACAGTGAAAACACCTACATACACTAGGGAACACTATGCGTTGGGGTACCCCTGTGATTAGCATGACCTCCTCTGTAAGTCCCTAGTACATAATAGGGCAGGGGGATTAAAACTACCTCTTAAAACGCGCTACAGGCGCGTTTGCACAGTGGTGAAGGGAGGGGGCCTGAGGGTGACATGTGTGCAAGCGCGCCCCGTGGCGCATTTTAAGTTGCAGGATTAAGTCCCCTTGAATCCTGAGGGTCCCTGGGGCCCAACTAGCCCCCAGGTACCTACAGTTAGGACCACAGAGCTGAGTTGCAGAGAGGCGTTCCGAGGCCATGCACCTTTTTCACCTCTCTGCAACGCAACTCTGTTGTGCTTACTGAAGGTACCTGGTGGGCTAGTTGGCCCCCAGGGTCCCTCAGGATTCAAGGGAATTAATTCCCCAACTTAAAAAGCACCACAGGGCGTGTTTGCTCACATGTCACCTGAGGCCCCGCCCCTCCCTTCACCACTGTGCAAACGCGCCCCGTGGCGCGTTTTAAGTTGGGGGATTAGGTCACCTTGAATCCTGAGGGTCCCTGGGGCCCAACTAGCCCACCAGGTACTTCCAGTAAGCACCACAGGCCTGCGTTGCAACACCTGTAACAAATTGTGCAGTTGTGTTTAGGTAGTGAAGGGGGTCGTGCTGGGGGTAGTGTTTTAGGGTTTAGGGTAGTGCAGTGGTGTTTGTGTAGTGTAGGGGGTCGTGCTGGGGGTATATTTAGGGTTTAGGGTAGTGCAGTGGTGTTTGGGTAGTGTAGGGAGTCGTGCTGGGGGAGTGTTTTAGGGTTTAGGGTAGTGCAGTGGTGTTTGGGTAGTGGAGGGGGTCGTGCTGGGGGTAGTGTTTTAGGGTTTAGGGTAGTGCAGTGGTGTTTGGGTAGTGTAGGGGGTCGTGCTGGGGGTAGTGGTTTAGGGTTTAGGGTAGTGCAGTGGTGTTTGGGTAGTGTAGGGGGTACTGCTGGGGGTAGTGTTTTAGGGTTTAGGGTAGTGCAATGGTGTTTGGGTAGTGTAGGGGGTACTGCTGGGGGTAGTGTTTTAGGGTTTAGGGTAGTGCAGTGGTGTTTGGGTAGTGTAGGGGATACTGCTGGGGGTAGTGTTTTAGGGTTTAGGGTAGTGCAGTGGTGTTTGGGTAGTGTAGGGGTTCGTGCTGGGGGTAGTTTTTAGGGTTTAGGGTAGTGCAGTGGTGTTTGTGTAGTGGAGGGGGTGATGTTTTAGGGTAGTGCAGTGGTGTTTGTGTAGTGTAGGGGGTCGTGCTGGGGGTAGTGTTTTAGGGTTTAGGGTAGTGCAGTGGTGTTTGTGTAGTGTAAGAGGTCGTGTTTTAGGGTTTAGGGTAGTGCAGTGGTCTTTGGGTAGTGTAGGGAGTCGTGCGGGGTGAAGTGTTTTAGGGTTTAGGGTAGTGCAGTGGTCTTTGGGTAGTGTAGGGGGTCGTGCGGGGGTAGTGTTTTAGGGTTTAGGGTAGTGCATTGGTGTTTGGGTAGTGTAGGGGGTCATGCGGGGGTAGTGTTTTAGGGTTTAGGGCAGTGCAGTGGTGTTTGGGTAGTGTAGGGGGTCGTGCTGGGGGAGTATTTTAGGGTTTAGGGCAGTGCAGTGGTGTTCGGGTAGTGTAGGGGGTCGTGCTGGGGGAGTGATTTAGGGTTTAGTGCAGTGGTGTTCGGGTAGTGTAGGCGGTCGTGCTGGGGGGAGTGTTTGAGGGTTTAGGGCAGTGCAGTCGTGTTCGGGTAGTGTAGGGGGTCATGCTGGGGGGAGTATTTTAGGGTTTAGGGTAGTGCAGTGTTGTTCGGGTAGTGTAGGGGGTCATGCTGGGGGTAGTGTTTTAGGGTTTGGGGCACTGCAGTGGTGTTCGGGCAGTGTAGGGGGTCGTGCTGGGGGTGGTGTTTTAGGGTTTAGGGCAGTGCAGTGGTGTTCGGGCAGTGTAGGGGGTCGTGCTGGGGGTGGTGTTTCAGGGTTTAGGGCAGTGCAGTGGTGTTCAGGCAGTGTAGGGGGTCGTGCAGGGGGTGGCGTTTCAGGGTTTAGGGCAGTGCAGTGGTGTTCGGGCAGTGTAGGGGGTCGTGCAGGGGTGGTGTTTCAGGGTTTAGGGGCAGTGGTGTTCGGGCAGTGTAGGGGGTCGTGCTGGGGGTGGTGTTTCAGGGTTTGGGGCAGTGCAGTGGTGTTCGGGCAGTAAAGGGGGTCGTGCTGGGGGTGGTGTTTCAGGGCTTTGGGCAGTGCAGTGGTGTTCGGGCAGTGTAGGGGGTTGTGCGCGGGTGGTGTTTCAGGGTTTAGGGCAGTGCAGTGGTGTTCAGGCAGTGTAGGGGGTCGTGCAGGGTTGTGGTGTTTCAGGGTTTAGGGCAGTGCAGTGGTGTTCGGGCAGTGTAGGGGGTCGTGCTGGGGGTGGTGTTTCAGGGTTTAGGGCAGTGCAGTGGTGTTCGGGCAGTGTAGGGGTGGTGCAGGGGTGGTGTTTCAGGGTTTAGGGCAGTGCAGTGGTGTTCGGGCAGTGTAGGTGGTGGTGCAGGGGTGGTGTTTCAGGGTTTAGGGCAGTGCAGTGGTGTTCGGGCAGTGTAGGGGGTCGTGCAGGGGGTGGTGTTTCAGGGTTTAGGGCAGTGCAGTGATGTTCGGGCAGTGTAGGGGGTCATGCTGGGGCTGGTGTTTCAGGGTTTAGGGCAGTGCAATGGTGTTCGGGCAGTGTAGGGGTATTGCTGGGGCTGGTGTTTGTGTTTAGGGCAGTGCAGTGGTGTTCGGGCAGTGTAGGGGGTCGTGCTGGGGGTGGTGTTTCAGGGTTTAGGGCAGTGCAGTGGTGTTCGGGCAGTGTAGGGGGTCGTGCTGGGGGTGGTGTTTCAGGGTTTAGGGCAGTGCAGTGGTGTTCGGGTAGTGTAGGGGGTGGTGCTGGGGGTGGTGTTTCAGGGTTTAGGGCAGTGCAGTGGTGTTCGGGCAGTGTAGTTGGTGGTGCAGGGGGTGGTGTTTCAGGGTTTAGGGCAGTGCAGTGGTGTTCGGGCAGTGTAGGGGGTCGTGCAGGGGGTGGTGTTTCAGGGTTTAGGGCAGTGCAGTGATGTTCGGGCAGTGTAGGGGGTCATGCTGGGGCTGGTGTTTCAGGGTTTAGGGCAGTGCAATGGTGTTCGGGCAGTGTAGGGGGTATTGCTGGGGCTGGTGTTTCAGTGTTTAGGGCAGTGCAGTGGTGTTCGGGCAGTGTAGGGGGTCGTGCTGGGGGTGGTGTTTCAGGGTTTAGGGCAGTGCAGTGGTGTTCGGGCAGTGTAGGGGGTCGTGGTGGGGGTGGTGTTTCAGGGTTTAGGGCAGTGCAGTGGTGTTCCGGCAGTGTAGGGGTCGTGCAGGGGGTGGTGTTTCAGGGTTTAGGGCAGTGCAGTGGTGTTCGGGCAGTGTAGGGGGTCGTGCTGGGGGTGGTGTTTCAGGGTTTAGGGCAGTGCAGTGGTGTTCGGGCAGTGTAGGGTGTCGTGCTGGGGGTGGTGTTTCAGGGTTTAGGGCAGTGCAGTGGTGTTCGGGCAGTGTAGGGGGTCATGCAGGGGGTGGTGTTTCAGGGTTTAGGGCAGTGTAGTGGTGTTTGCGCAGTGTAGGGGGTCGTGCAGGGGGTGGTGTTTCACGGTTTAGGGCAGTGCAGTGGTGTTCGGCCAGTGTAGGTGGTCTTGCTGGGGATGGTGTTTCAGGGTTTAATGCAGTGGTGTTTGGGCAGTATAGGGGGTCTTGCTGGGGGTGGTGTTTCAGCGTTTAGGGCAGTGCAGTGGTGTTCGGGCAGTGTAGGGGGTCTTGCTGGGGCTGGTGTTTCAGGGTTTAGGGCAGTGCAGTGGTGTTCGGGCAGTGTAGGGGGTCTTGCTGGGGGTGGTGTTTCAGGGTTTAGGGCAGTGGTGTTCGGGCAGTGTAGGGGTCTTGCTGGGGGTGATGTTTCAGGGTTTAGGGCAGTGCAGTGGTGTTCGGGCAGTGTAGGGGGTCGTGCTGGGGGTGGTGTTTCAGGGTTTAGGGCAGTGCAGTGGTGTTCGGGCAGTGTAGGGGGTCTTGCTGGGGTGGTGTTTCAGGGTTTAGGGCAGTGGTGTTTCGGGCAGTGTAGGGGGTCTTGCTGGGGGTGATGTTTCAGGGTTTAGGGCAGTGCAGTGGTGTTCGGGCAGTGTAGGGGCTCTTGCTGGGGGTAGTGTTTCAGGGTTTAGGGCAGGGCAGTGGTGTTCGTGCAGTGTAGGGGGTCGTGCTGGGGGTGGTGTTTCAGGGTTTAGGGCAGTGCAGTGGTGTTCGGGCCGTGTAGGGGTCGTGCTGGGGGTGGTGTTTCAGGGTTTAGGGCAGTGCAGTGGTGTTCGGGCAGTGTAGGGGGTCGTGCAGGGGTGGTGTTTCAGGGTTTAGGGCAGTGGTGTTCGGGCAGTGTAGAGGGTCTTGCTGGGGGTGATGTTTCAGGGTTTAGGGCAGTGCAGTGGTGTTCGGGCAGTGTAGGGGGTCATGCTGGGGGTGGTGTTTCAGGGTTTAGGGCAGTGCAGTGGTGTTCGGGCAGTGTAGAGGGTCTTGCTGGGGGTGATGTTTCAGGGTTTAGGGCAGTGCAGTGGTGTTCGGGCAGTGTAGGGGGTCTTGCTGGGGGTAGTGTTTCAGGGTTTAGGGCAGTACAGTGGTGTTCGGGCAGTGTAGGGGGTCGTGCTGGGGATGGTGTTTCAGGGTTTAGGGCAGTGCAGTAGTGTTCGGGCAGTGTAGGGGTCATGCAGGGGTGGTGTTTCAGGGTTTAGGGCAGTGCAGTGGTGTTCGGGCAGTGTAGGGGGTCGTGCTGGGGGTGGTGTTTCAGGGTTTAGGGCAGTGCAGTGGTGTTCGGGCAGTGTAGGGGGTCGTGCTGGGGCTGGTGCTTCAGCGTTTAGGGCAGTGCAGTGGTGTTCAGGCAGTGTAGGGGGTCAGGCAGTGTAGGGGGTCGTGCTGGGGCTGGTGTTTCAGGGTTTAGGGCAGTGCAGTGGTGTTCGGGCAGTGTAGGGGGTCGTGCTGGGGCTGGTGTTTCAGGGTTTAGGGCAGGGCAGTGTAGTGGTGCTCGGGCAGTGTAGGGGGTCGTGGTGGGGGTGGTGTTTCAGGGTTTAGGGTAGTGCAGTGGTGTTCGGGCAGTGTAGGGGGTCGTGCTGGGGCTGGTGTTTCAGGGTTTTGGGCAGAGCAGTGGTGTTCGGGCAGTGTAGGGGGTCGTGCTGGGGTGGTGTTTCAGGGTTTAGGGCAGTGCAGTGGTGTTTGGGCAGTGTAGGGGGTCGTGCTGGGGGTGTTGTTTCAGGGTTTAGGGCAGTGCAGTGGTGTTCGGGCAGTGTAGGGGGTCTTGCTGGGGGTAGTGTTTCAGGGTTTAGGGCAGTGCAGTGGTGTTTGGGCAGTGTAGGGGGTCGTGCTGGGGTGGTGTTTCAGGGTTTAGGGCAGTGCAGTGGTGTTCGGGCAGTGTAGGGGGTCATGAAGGGGTGGTGTTTCAGGGTTTAGGGCAGTGCAGTGGTGTTTGGGCAGTGTAGGGGGTCGTGCTAGGGGGTGGTGTTTCAGGGTTTAGGGCAGTGCAGTGGTGTTCGGGCAGTGTAGGGGGTCGGGCAGGGGCTGGTGTTTCAGGGTTTAGGGCAGTGCAGTGGTGTTCGGGCAGTGTAGGGGGTCGTGCTGTGGGTAGTGTTTTAGGGTTTAGGGTAGTACAGTGGTGCTTGTGTAGTGTAGGGGGTCGTGCTGGGGGTAGTGTTTTAGGGTTTAGGGTAGTGCAGTGGTGTTTGGGTAGTGTAGGGGGTCGTGCAGGGGGTTGCGTTTCAGGGTTTAGGGCAGTGCAGTGGTGTTCGGGCGGTGTAGGGGGTCGTGCAGGGGGTGGTGTTTCAGGGTTTAGGGCAGTGGTGTTCGGGCAGTGTAGGGGGTCGTGCTGGGGGTGGTGTTTCAGGGTTTGGGGCAGTGCAGTGGTGTTTGGGCAGTAAAGGGGGTCGTGCTGGGGGTGGTGTTTCGGGGTTTTGGGCAGTGCAGTGGTGTGCGGGCAGTGTAGGGGTTGTGCGGGGGTGGTGTTTCAGGGTTTAGGGCAGTGCAGTGGTGTTCAGGCAGTGTAGGGGGTCGTGCAGGGTTGTGGTGTTTCAGGGTTTAGGGCAGTGCAGTGGTGTTCGGGCAGTGTAGGGGGTCGTGCTGGGGGTGGTGTTTCAGGGTTTAGGGCAGCGCAGTGGTGTTCGAGCAGTGTAGGGGGTGGTGCAGGGGGTGGTGTTTCAGGGTTTAGGGCAGTGCAGTGGTGTTCGGGCAGTGTAGGGGGTGGTGCAGGGGTGGTGTTTCAGGGTTTAGGGCAGTGCAGTGGTGTTCGGGCAGTGTAGGGGGTCATGCAGGGGTGGTGTTTCAGGGTTTAGGGCAGTGCAGTGGTGTTCGGGCAGTGTAGGGGGTCGTGCTGGGGCTGGTGTTTCAGGGTTTAGGGCACTGCAGTGGTGTTCGGGCAGTGTAGGGGGTCTTGCTGGGGCTGGTGTTTCAGTGTTTAGGGCAGTGCAGTGGTGTTCGGGCAGTGTAGGGGGTCGTGCTGGGGTGGTGTTTCAGGGTTTAGGGCAGTGCAGTGGTGTTCGGGCAGTGTAGGGGGTCGTGCTGGGGCTAGTGTTTCAGGGTTTAGGGCAGAGCAGTGGTGTTCAGGCAGTGTAGGGGTTGTGCTGGAGGTGGTGTTTCAGGGTTTAGGGCAGTGCAGTGGTGTTCGGGCAGTGTAGGGGGTCTTGCTGGGGGTGGTGTTTCAGGGTTTAGGGCAGTGCAGTGGTGTTCAGGCAGTGTAGGAGGTTTTGCTGGGGGTGGTGTTTCAGTGTTTAGGGCAGTGCAGTGGTGTTCGGGCAGTGTAGGGGGTCGTGCTGGGGGTGGTGTTTCAGGGTTTAGGGCAGTGCAGTGGTGTTCGGGCAGTGTAGTGGGTCATGCTGGGGCTGGTGTTTCAGGGTTTAGGGCAGAGCAATGGTGTTCAGGCAGTGTAGGGGTTGTGCTGGAGGTGGTGTTTCAGGGTTTAGGGCAGTGCAGTGCAGTGGTGTTCGGGCAGTGTAGGGGGTCTTGCTGGGGGTGGTGTTTCAGGGTTTAGGGCGGCAGTGGTGTTCAGGCAGTGTAGGAGGTCTTGCTGGGGGTGATGTTTCAGGGTTTAGGGCAGTGCAGTGGTGTTGCGGGCAGTGTAGGGGGTCTTGCTGGGGGTAGTGTTTCAGGGTTTAGGGCAGTGCAGTGGTGTTCGGGCAGTGTAGGGGGTCGTGCTGGGGGTGGTGTTTCAGGGTGTAGGGCAGTGCAGTGGTGTTCGGGCAGTGTAGGGGGTCGTGCTGGGGGTAGTGTTTCAGGGTTTAGGGCAGTGCAGTGGTGTTCCGGCAGTGTAGGGGGTCGTGCAGGAGGGTGGTGTTTCAGGGTTTAGGGCAGTGCAGTGGTGTTCAGGCAGTGTAGGGGGTCGTGCTGGGGGTGGTGTTTCAGGGTTTAGGGCAGTGCAGTGGTGTTCGTGCAGTGTAGAGGGTCGTGCTGGGGGTGGTGTTTCAGGGTTTAGGGCAGTGCAGTGGTGTTCGGGCAGTGTAGGGGGTCGTGCTGGGGGTGGTGTTTCAGGGTTTAGGGCAGTGCAGTGGTGTTCGGGCAGTGTAGGGGGTCGTGCAGGGGTGGTGTTTCAGGGTTTAGGGCAGTGCAGTGGTGTTCAGGCATTGTAGGGGGTCGTGCTGGGGGTGGTGTTTCAGGGTTTAGGGCAGTGCAGTGGTGTTCGGGCAGTGTAGGGGGTCTTGCTGGGGGTGGTGTTTCAGGGTTTAGGGCAGTGGTGTTCGGGGAGTGTAGAGGGTCTTGCTGGGGGTGATGTTTCAGGGTTTAGGGCAGTGCAGTGGTGTTCGGGCAGTGTAGGGGGTCTTGCTGGGGGTAGTGTTTCAGGGTTTAGGGCAGTGCAGTGGTGTTCGTGCAGTGTAGGGGGTCGTGCTGGGGATGGTGTTTCAGGGTTTAGGGCAGTGCAGTAGTGTTCGGGCAGTGTAGGGGGTCGTTCAGGGGGTGGTGTTTCAGGGTTTAGGGCAGTGCAGTGGTGTTCGGGCAGTGTAGGGGGTCGTGCGGGGTGGTGTTTCAGGGTTTAGGGCAGTGCAGTGGTGTTCGGGCAGTGTAGGGGGTCATGCAGGGGTGGTGTTTCAGGGTTTAGGGCAGTGCAGTGGTGTTCGGGCAGTGTAGGGGGTCTTGCTGGGGTTGATGTTTCAGGGTTTAGGGCAGTGCAGTGGTGTTCGGGCAGTGTAGGGGGTCGGGCAGTGTAGGGGTCGTGCTGGGGCTGGTGTTTGAGGGTTTAGGGTAGTGCAGTGGTGTTCGGGCAGTGTAGGGGGTCGTGCTGGGGCTAGTGTTTCAGGGTTTAGGGCAGGGCAGTGTAGTGGTGCTAGGGCAGTGTAGGGGGTCGTGCTGGGGGTGGTGTTTCAGGGTTTAGGGTAGTGCAGTGGTGTTCGGGCAGTGTAGGGGGTCGTGCTGGGGCTGGTGTTTCAGGGTTTAGGGCAGTGCAGTGGTGTTCGGGCAGTGTAGGGGGTCGTGCTGGGGTGGTGTTTCAGGGTTTAGGGCAGTGCAGTGGTGTTTGGGCAGTGTAGGGGTCGTGCTGGGGATGGTGTTTCAGGGTTTAGGGCAGTGCAGTGTTTGGGCAGTGTAGGGGGTCTTGCTGGGGTGGTGTTTCAGGGTTTAGGGCAGTGCAGTGGTGTTCGGGCAGTGTAGGGGTCTTGCTGGGGGTAGTGATTCAGGGTTTAGGGCAGTGCAGTGGTGTTCGGGCAGTGTAGGGGGTCGTGCTGGGGGTGGTGTTTCAGGGTTTAGGGCAGTGCAGTGGTGTTCGGGCAGTGTAGGGGGTCATGATGGGGGTGGTGTTTCAGGGTTTAGGGCAGTGCAGTGGTGTTTGGGCAGTGTAGGGGGTCGTGCTAGGGGTGGTGTTTCAGGGTTTAGGGCAGTGCAGTGGTGTTCGGGCAGTGTAGGGGGTCGGGCAGGGGCTGGTGTTTCAGGGTTTAGGGCAGTGCAGTGGTGTTCGGGCAGTGTAGGGGGTCGTGCTGTGGGTAGTGTTTTAGGGTTTAGGGTAGTGCAGTGGTGCTTGTGCAGTGTAGGGGGTCGTGCTGGGGTGGTGTTTTAGGGTTTAGCGTAGTGCAGTGGTGTTTGGGTAGTGTAGGGGGTCGTGCAGGGGTTGCGTTTCAGGGTTTAGGGCAGTGCAGTGGTGTTCGGGCAGTGTAGGGGGTCGTGCAGGGGGTGGTGTTTCAGGGTTTAGGGCAGTGCAGTGGTGTTCGGGCAGTGTAGGGGGTGGTGCAGGGGGTGGTGTTTCAGGGTTTTGGGCAGTGCAGTGGTGTTCGGGCAGTAAAGGGGGTCGTGCTGGGGGTGGTGTTTCAGGGTTTTGGGCAGTGCAGTGGTGTTCGGGCAGTGTAGGGGGTTGTGCTGGGGGTGGTGTTTCAGGGTTTAGGGCAGTGCAGTGGTGTTCGGGCAGTGTAGGGGGTCGTGCAGGGTTGTGGTGTTTCAGGGTTTAGGGCAGTGCAGTGGTGTTTGGGCAGTGTAGGGGGTCGTGCTGGGGGTGGTGTTTCAGGGTTTCGGGCAGTGCAGTGGTGTTCGGGCAGTGTAGGGGGTCTGTGCTGGGGGTGATGTTTCAGGGTTTAGGGCAGTGCAGTGGTGTTCGGGCAGTGTAGGGGGTCGTGCTGGGGGTGGTGTTTCAGGGTTTAGGGCAGTGCAGTGGTGTTCGGGCAGTGTAGGGGGTCGTGCAGGGGTGGTGTTTCAGGGTTTAGGGCAGTGCAGTGGTGTTCGGGCAGTGTAGGGGGTCGTGCTGGGGGTGGTGTTTCAGGGTTTAGGGCAGTGCAGTGGTGTTCGGGCAGTGTAGGGGGTCGGGCAGGGGCTGGTGTTTCAGGGTTTAGGGCAGTGCAGTGGTGTTCGGGCAGTGTAGGGGGTCGTGCTGGGGGTGGTGTTTCAGGGTTTAGGGCAGTGCAGTGGTGTTCGGGCAGTGTAGGGGGTCGGGCAGGGGCTGGTGTTTCAGGGTTTAGGGCAGTGCAGTGGTGTTCGGGCAGTGTAGGGGATCGTGCTGGGGGTAGTGTTTTAGGGTTTAGGGTAGTGCAGTGGTGCTCGGGCAGTGTAGGGGGTCGTGCTGGGGGTGGTGTTTCAGGGTTTAGGGTAGTGCAGTGGTGTTTGTGTAGTGTAGGGGTCATGTTTTAGGGTAGTGCAGTGGTGTTTGGGTAGTGTAGGGGGTCGTGCTGGGGGTAGTGTTTCAGGGTTTAGGGTAGTGTAGTGGTGTTTGGGCAGTGTAGGGGGTCGTGCTGGGGGTAGTGTTTCAGGGTTTAGGGTAGTGCAGTGGTGCTTGTGCAGTGTAGGGGTTGTGCTGGGGGTAGTGTTTCAGGGTTTAGGGTAGTGCAGTGGTGTTGGTGTAGTGTAGGGGGTCATGTTTTAGGGTAGTGCAGTGGTGTTTGGGCAGTGTAGGGGGTCGTGCTGGGGGTGGTGTTTCAGGGTTTAGGTCAGTGCAGTGGTGTTCGGGCAGTGTAGGGGGTCGTGCTGGGGGTGGTGTTTCAGGGTTTAGGGCAGTGCAGTGGTGTTCGGGCAGTGTAGGGGGTCTTGCTGGGGGTAGTGTTTCAGGGTTTAGGGCAGTACAGTGGTGTTTGTGCAGTGTAGGGGGTCGTGCTGGGGATGGTGTAGGGGGTAGTGCGTGCAGTGGTGTTCGGGCAGTGTAGGGGGTCGTGCTGGGGGTGGTGTTTCAGGGTTTAGGGCAGTGCAGTGGTGTTCGGGCAGTGTAGGGGGTCGTGCTGGGGTGGTGTTTCAGGGTTTAGGGCAGTGCAGTGGTGTTCGGGCAGTGTAGGAGGTCGTGCTGGGGGTGGTGTTTCAGGGTTTAGGGTAGTGCAGTGGTGTTCGGGCAGTGTAGGGGTCGTGCTGGGGCTGGTGTTTCAGGGTTTAGGGCAGTGCAGTGGTGTTCGGGCAGTGTAGGGGGTCGTGCTGGGGCTGGTGTTTCAGGGTTTAGGGCAGTGCAGTGGTGTTCGGGCAGTGTAGTGGGTCGTGCTGGGGGTAGTGTTTCAGGGTTTAGGGCAGTGCAGTGGTGTTTGGGCAGTGTAGAGGGGTCGTGCTGGGGGTGGTGTTTCAGGGTTTAGGGCAGTGCAGTGGTGTTCGGGCAGTGTAGGGGTCTTGCTGGGGGTGGTGTTTCAGGGTTTAGGGCAGTGCAGTGGTGTTTGGGCAGTGTAGGGGTCGTGAAGGGGTGGTGTTTCAGGGTTTAGGGCAGTGTAGTGGTGTTCGGGCAGTGTAGGAGGTCGTGCTGGGGGTGGTGTTTTAGGGTTTAGGGCAGTGCAGTGGTGTTTGGGCAGTGTAGGGGGTCGGTGCTAGGGGCTGGTGTTTCAGGGTTTAGGGCAGTGCAGTGGTGTTTGGGCAGTGTAGGGGGTCATGCTGGGGGTAGTGTTTTAGGGTTTAGGATAGTGCAGTGGTGCTTGTGTAGTGTAGGGGGTCGTGCTGGGGGTAGTGTTTTAGGGTTTAGGAGTGCAGTGGTAGTGCAGTGGTGTTTTTGTAGTGTAGGGGTCATGTTTTAAGATGCAACGCTCAATACCTGACCAGTCTGCACTACATAAAACTACAAAAACTAAAAATAAAGTGTTTTGCACACTTTTGTCATTGGGCTATATGTGGGCTACATCTGGGTAATATTTGTGCTACATTTGGGCTCTTTTTTCTCTGGTGGCCATCTTGGAAGACTTCTTTGTTATGAAGTTTCCTAATTTCCTCATTTACTGCAGTCTCCTCAGTAGGAAATGCTTTCAGTTTTTACTTTGATTCCATCAAGAAGGCATTCAGATGTGTCTCACATTTGCCATAAATTCAGAATGTTAGCACTCTAGTTGCTCATTAGATCACTGTAGTAAAGCTACTGCTCACCAGGGAGTTAACTGGAAGTCTGCTGCTGGTATTGAAAGTGATTGTTTCAGTCTGCATGTCAGAATTTTCTAATGAAATAGAAGAGGATTTGAGATCTCACTTAAAACATGCCCTAATTTTCTTTCTGCAGCACTAACCATAATTTCTATTTCAAAAGAACCCCCTCATTTTGTTCCTTTTTAAATTAAATGTTTTAAGTGTTACCGGTTTATTCCAATCAAGATGGCTTCAGGTGTGCCATACTTTTGTCATAAGTAAGGCTGTTAGCGCTCTAGTTGTTCTTTAGAACACTCTGGGAAGCTGCAGTAGAACACAAAGGCATCAACTGGCAGGCTGCTCCTGTTGAAATATAACAGGAAGATATTTGAGATCACACTTGAAACATGTCCTAATTTTTCTTTCTACAGCACTAACCATCATTTCTATGACAAAATGAACCCCATCATTTTGTTCCTTTTTAAATTAAATGTTTTAAGTGTTACCAGTTTATTCCAATCAAGATGGCTTCAGGTGTGCCATACTTTTGTCATAAGTAAGGCTGTTAGCACTCTAGTTGTTCTTTAGAACACTCTGGGAAGCTGCAGTAGAACACAAAGGAATCAACTGACAGTCTCTGCCCTTGTTGGATGTACATGTTTTACTGAGAATGTCAGACTTCATTCTCACATGACTGAGAAAGATAATGTGAATTTACAGAAAATATGCTCTCATTTTAGCTTCTGGAGCACCTTCCAAAACTCTATGGGACAAGCATGTGAAAATAGTTTTCTCTCAAACATGATTCATGATATCCCAGCAGAAGGTTTTTCACAGGGTAAAATCACCTTAGGACACACCACAATTCCTGAAATTAGTATGGTACCATCAACAAATGAATTCTAATGTAACTAAAGTCTGTTATCACCCTTTATAGTTCTCCTTTTGGTAACCCTCAAAATCTTTGATTCACTACAATGCATTTCAATGGGGTACTATCATGTATATTGGTCCCAAGATGGCTGCCAGCAATTCCAGGATGAAGTGCTGACAGCCAATCAGATCTCCACAATGACATGTGTGGTTAGGCTCCGCCCAGATATATATGTGATTTTACTTTTGATTTTCTCAGGAACTACTGAGCGGATTTACACCATTTAACCAAAAGGCATGACTCTGAACCAAGGGCTACCTTTTTGCCAAAGTTGGTGTAATTCCGTTCAGCAGTTCAGGCTGTAGCTGCGATGAAAGGTTCCTATGGAAAATTGCATGGGAAAACACGTTTTGGGACCCCCTTTTTCTCGGCCCCCACTTGACAAATCACCCCAAGACTTTCAGGATAGGAGCGGACCAGAGCGCCCCACAAGTTTTGAAAATTTCGTGAAGATTCGTCAACCGGCGCAAAAGTTATTTCAAATAGAATGTTGCGGATTTCCTATGGAAAATAGGTCCTAACTATAACTATCTACTGGCGACTGTCAGTAGATAATGTATATATATATATATATATGTATATGTATATGTATATTTATATGTATATGTATTATCTACTGGCGGTCGCCAGTAGATAGTTATAGTTAGGACCTTTATCCATGGGATCCCCGGGGCAAGTAGTGGCCCCCCCCCTCTCCCCCCCCCAAAAAAAGAAAAAAGAAATAAAGGCCTGCCCCAGGGGATGGGGTCCCCGGGGCCGGAATCGGCCACGGGAGGGGGGCCACGCGGCCCCCTTCTCGTTTTTTAAAAGAAAAAAAAGGGGTAAGGCCCTGGGGGATGGGGTCCCCAGGGCCCAAAAAAGGGAAAAAGGAAGGGGGGCCGCACAGCCCCCCTTCGGGGAAAAAAAAAAAAAAAAAAAAAAAAAACGATCGGGCCGCAGGGCCCGCCCCCTTCCTTTACCACTCTGCAAACGCGCCCCCTGGCGTGTTTGCATAGGGTGAACGAATTCCCCTTAAATACTGGGGGTCCCTGGGGGCCAACTAGCCCACCTGGAACCTCCAGTATGCGCAGGAGCTGCGTTGCAGAGAGGTGTACAGAGGCCATGCCCCTTTACACCTCTCTGCAACGCAGCTCTGTGGCGCATACTGGAGGTACCTGGTGGGATAGTTGGACCCCAGGGACCTCAGGATTCAAGGGACTTAATCCCAACCTAAAACGCGCCACGGGGCGCGTTTGCACAGTGGTGAAGGGAGGGCGAGGCTTCAGGTGACATGTGTGCAAACAGGCCCCGTGGCGCGTTTTAAGATGGGGAATTAAATCCCCTTCAATCCTGAGGGTCCCTGAGGGCCAACTAGCCCACCAGGTACCTCCAGTAAGCACCACGGAGCTGCGTTGCAGAGTGTTGTAAAAGGGGCGTGGCCTCTGAACACCTCTCTGCAACGCAGCTCTCTGGCGCATACTGCAGGTATCTGGTGGGCCAGTTGGCTCCTAGGGACCCTCGGGATTGAGGAGGAATTAATTCTCCAACTTAAAACGCGCCACAGAGGCGTGTTTGCAGACATGTCACCTCAGGCCCCACCCCTTCCTTCACCATTGTGCAAATATTCCTTTAAAATCAGCCGAACTACGAATTCCGATTTACTCACCTGTTATCAGGAGAGACCTCAGTGCTGCATCTTTCAACCCAGTACAGATCCTGAAAAGTAATTCTAACCGTACTTACCAGTAACTTGAGTTTCCTTCCATAGGCTAACATTGACTGGTTTCACTTGGAAATTCTTCTAAGTGTTGCGTTTTGGAACTTTATAATATTCCTCTAAAATCAGCTGAACTACGAATTCCGATTTACTCACCTGTTATCAGGAGAGACCTCAGTGCTGCATCTTTCAGCCCAGTACAGATCCTGAAAAGTAATTCTAACCGTACTTACCAGTAACTTGAATTTCCTTCCATAGGCTAACATTGACTGGTTTCACTTGGAAATTCTTCTAAGTGTTGAGTTTTGGAACTTTATAATCTTCCTCTAAAATCAGCTGAACTACGAATTCCGATTTATTCACCTGTTATCAGGAGAGAACCCAGTGCTGCATCTTTTAGCCCAGCACTGACCCTGAAAAGTAATTCTAACCATACTTACCAGTAACTTGAATTTCCTTCCATAGGCTAACAATGACTGGTTTCACTTGGAAATTCTTCTAAGTGTTGAGTTTTGGAACTTAATAATATTCCTCTAAAATCAGCTGAACTACGAATTCCGATTTACTCACCTGTTATCAGGAGAGAACCCAGTGCTGCATCTTTTAGCCCAGCACTGACCCTGAAAAGTAATTCTAACCGTACTTACCAGTAACTTGTATTTCCTTCCATTGGAATCCATTGTCTGGTTTTCTGCAGAAAAGTTTCAAAGTGCCGTTTTTCACAAACTACAAATATTCCTTAAAAATCGCCCGTATGACTTAAACGCATTCTTTCAACTGTTTACAGGAGATGCACCAGTGCTGGATCCAGGATCCACCACTGAGTAAGAAAAAGTAACGATAACACTACTTACCTGCTAAGTGAATTTCCTCCCATAGGATAACATTGGTGATTCTATGTGAAAAAGTTTGTCAACTTTTAAAATACAATAATATTCCTTAAAAATCACTACTGTAACCAAAACGCTTTTACTCAACTGTTTACAGGAGATGTCCCAGGACTGAATCTAGGATCCAGTCCTGTGGTTAGAAAAGTAATCCATAAAGTAACTAATTGCATTTAACTAGAAATTCACATTGAGCTCAATGTTGCATTGTGTTTGAAATTGTGTTGCCCATTGCAACAACTGTAACTACTGTACTTAAAAGTCTATTGCCTATTTGCAAAGTATTTAAACTAAAGTAATTCATTCTGAGAAAGTATATTTTGTAATGTAATGTATAATGTAATTACAATGTAATTTAAAAAATAAATATCTAAAAATAAATAGTTTAAAAAAATGTAGTAAATCAGTATCAAAAAAATAAATATAACAATTAATACATTTAAAAATTGTCATTTACAAAACCTTTGAAATTCACTGAAAAAAACCATAGGTTTCAGACATGTTATAGTTAGGAATTAGCATTTAAAAAACCTTTGAAATTCACTGAAAAACCATAGGTTTCAGGCACGTTATAGTTAGAAATTAGCATTTTAAAAACCTTACAAATTCACTGAAAAAACCATAGGTTTCAGACACGTTATAGTTAGAAATTAGCATTTAAAAAACCTTTGAAATTCACTGAAAAAACCATAGGTTTCAGACACGTTATAGTTAGAAATTTGCATTTAAAAAACCTTACAAATTCACTGAAAAAACCATAGGTCTCAAATGACATCACTGATGACATCACTGATGACATCATCCAGTGACTGTGTGTTTGTGTAAAGTTTAAATATGTTTAATATATATAGGGAAAGGCGTATTGAAGAATGAGTGGGTGTATAAGCGTCTGAATGGATGATTTAGTAGGTGCGTGACTGAGTCTATAAGTGAGTGATTAAACGTATCTTACTGGATGCATGGGTGAGTGACTAAACTGTGTGAATGTCTGTATCCGTCTGTCTGTTGTTGTGTAAGCAGCTGCATGGGGTTTCTGACTAGCTAAATGAGTGTCTATATGGGTTATGGATTGGTTCTCTGAGTATCTGTATGGGTGCCTCAGTGTTTGTGTGGGTGGGGTGTGTGTGACTCTGTGCATAGATGTGTGAATGGGTGATTCACTGGGTGCATGGTTTCAAGAGTGCATCTGTGATGGACTGTATGGGTGGGTGAGTGTGTGTATGGGTGTGTTAGTGATTGAATGTATATCTCAGTGGTACATGTGTGAGTAACTACATATGTGAAAGGCAGTATATATGTGTGTTGAAGTATATAAATGGCTATAAGTGAGAGTGTGTGATTGTGAGAGTGGCTATATGGATGAGTGTGTGCTTGCATCAGTGATTGCATAGGAGCGTAAGAATGTGCTAGTATTTTTATGAGTAAGTGAGCTGGTGTGTATAACTGTATAGGTGAGTAAATTGGAGTGTGATTAATTATTTGCATGACTGACTAGGTGTGTGAGTACCTCTATGGATGAGTTGCGTTGTGTGAGTGTTTATATAGGTGTATGAGTGCATATGATAGTCCTGTACTTAGTGACTGTAAGTATGAGTGACTTTACGGGTGAGTGAGTAGATGTGTGTGTGTAGACCTAAGAATCAGTGAGTGGGTATGTACTTATTGGTATTGGAGTGTGTATGGTTTTGAGAATGGCAGTCTGTAATTTAGAGTGGGTGTATCAAAAGTTATATTAGGGTGTGAGAAGATGCATTAAATTCTCACATGGATGATGTCATCAGTGATGTCATTTGAGATGTCATCAGTGATGTCACTGACCATGTCATGAGTGATGTAATATGTGACGTCATCAGCAGTGCATTGCGGGGGCGTGAGTTATAGTTACCTGAACTAACTATAACGGGGAATTTCACGGGTTTTGTACGAGTGCAATGTCCAACTAACTATAACTGTCCCTAAAACCTATGGTTTTTTCAGTGAATTTCTAAGGTTTTTAAATGCTAATTTCTAACTATAACGTGCCTGAAACCTATGGTTTTTCAGTGAATTTCAAAGGTTTTTAAATGCCAATTCCTAACTATAACGTGTCTGAAACCTATGGTTTTTTCAGTGAATTTCAAAGGTTTTTTAAATGCTAATTCCTAACTATAACGTGTCTGAAACCTATGGTTTTTTCAGTAAATTTCAAAGGTTTTGTAAATGACAATTTTTAAATGTATTAATTGTTATATTTATTTTTTTGATACTAATTTACAACATTTTTTTAAACTATTTATTTTTAGATATTTTATTTTTTAAATTACATTGTAATTACATTCTACATTACATTACAAAATATACTTTCTCAGAATGAATTACTTTAGTTTAAATACTTTGCAAATAGGCAATAGACTTTTAAGTACAGTAGTTACAGTTGTTGCAATGGGCAACACAATTTCAAAAACAATGCAACATTGAGCTCAATGTGAATTTCTAGTTAAATGCAATTAGTTACTTTATGGATTACTTTTCTAACCACAGGACTGGATCCTAGATTCAGTCCTGGGACATCTCCTGTAAACAGTTGAGTAAAAGCGTTTTGGTTACCGTAGTGATTTTTAAGGAATATTATTGTATTTTAAAAGTTGACAAACTTTTTCACATAGAATCACCAATGTTATCCTATGGGAGGAAATTCACTTAGCAGGTAAGTAGTGTTATAGTTACTTTTTCTTACTCAGAGGTGGATCCTGGAACCAGCACTGGTGCATCTCCTGTAAACATTTGAAAGAATGCGTTTAAGTCACACAGGCGATTTTTAAGGAATATTTGTAGTTTGTGAAAATCGACACTTTGAAACTTTTCTGCTGAAAACCAGACAATGGATTCCTATGGAAGGAAATTCAAGTTACTGGTAAGTACGGTTAGAATTACTTTTCAGGGTCAGTGCTGGGCTAAAAGATGCAGCACTGGGTTCTCTCCTGATAACAGGTGAGTAAATCGGAATTCATAGTTCGGCTGATTTTAGAGAAATATTATAAAGTTCCAAAACTCCACACTTAGAAGAATTTCCAAGTGAAACCAGTCAATGTTAGCCTATGGAAGGAAATTCAAGTTACTGTTAAGTACGGTTAGAATTACTTTTCAGGGTCAGTGCTGGGCTAAAAGATGCAGCACTGGGTTCTCTCCTGATAACAGGTGAGTAAATCGGAATTCGTAGTTCAGCTGATTTTAGAGGAATATTTGTAAGTTTCAAAAATCGACACTTAGAAACTTTTTCAGCAAAAAGCAGGCAATGATATCCTATGGAAGGAAATTCAAATTACTGGTAAGTAGGGTTAAAATTACTTTTCAGGAACAGTACTGGGCTGAAAGATGCAGCACTGAGGTCTCTCCTGATAACAGGTGAGTAAATCGGAATTCGTATTTCAGCTGATTTTAGAGGAATATTATAAAGTTCCAAAACTCCACACTTAGAAGAATTTCCAAGTGAAACCAGTCAATGATATCCTATGGAAGGAAATTCAAGTTACTGGTAAGTACGGTTAAAATTACTTTTCAGGATCAGTACTGGGCTGAAAGATGCAGCACTGAGGTCTCTCCTGATAACAGGTGAGTAAATAGGAATTCGTAGTTCAGCTGATTTTAGAGGAATATTTGCACAATGGTGAAGGGAGGGGGCAGGGCCTGAGGTGACATCTGTGCAAACGCGCCCCGTGGCGCGTTTTAAGTTGGGGGATTAAGTCCCCTTGAATCATGAGGGTCCCTGGGGTCCAACTAGCCCACCCTGTACCTCCAGTATGCGCCAGGGAGCTGCGTTGCAGAGAGGTGTTCAGAGGCCACGCCCCTTTTTGCACCTCTCTGCAATGCAGCTCTGTGGCGCTTTCTGGACGTACCTGTTGGGCTAGTTGGCCCCTAGGGACCCTCAGGATTGAAGGGGATTTAATTCCCCATCTTAAAACGCACCACGGGGCCTGTTTGCACACATGTCACCTGAAGCCCCGCCCCTCCCTTCACCACTGTGCAAACGCACCCCGTGGCGCGTTTTAAGTTGGGGGATTAAGTCCCCTTGAATCCTGAGGGTCCCTGAAGTCCAACTAGCCCACCATGTACTTCTAAAAGCGCCACAGAGCTGCGTTGCAGAGAGGTGTAAAAGGGGCGTGGCCTCTGTACACCTCTCTGCAACGCAGCCCTAGCGCATACTGGAGGTTCCTGGTGGGCTAGTTGGCCCCAGGGACCCCCAGTATTCAAGGAAAATTACTTCCCCTTCTTAAAACGCGCCAGAGGCGCGTTTGCAGAGTACTGCAGGGAGGGCGGGGCCTCTGGCACGATGCCGGTCGTTTTTTTTTTTTTTTTTTAATGGGAGGGTGGCTGCGTGGCCCCCTTTCCTTGGCCACTTTTGGCCCCGGGGACCCCATCCCCGGGGCCTGAGCAATTTATTTATTTTTTTAATTAAAAAAAACGGGAAGGGGGCCGCGTGGCCCCCTTCCCTGGGCCTGTATTGGCCCCGGGGACCCCATCCCCGGGGCATGCCCTCGATTTTTTTTTTAAATTTGGAGGGGGCTGCGTGGCCCCCTCCTCAGGCCATTTAAGGCCCCGGGGACCCCATCCCCCGGGGCCGGCCTTGCCCTTTTTTATTTTTTTATTTGGGGAGGGGGCTGCGTGGCCCCCCTCCCTGGCCACTTATGGCCCCGGGGACCCGCGTCCTACGGGAGCCGGCATTGCTTTTCCACATGGGGATCAGCTAACATGCTGCTCCCCATGTGGAAAAGCAATTGGGTTTGCATTTTGAAAGAGAGAGCAGGTCTCCTGCTCTCTCTTTCAAAATGCAAACCAAGTTTGCTATGACAGGACGGGAGCCGCGAGGCTCCCGTCCTGTCATAGCAAACTACAGTGTCCCAGGGGTAGGCACCCCGGGACACTGCAGGAGCCGGCCCTGGGGGGTGGCGGTCACCAGGGCAATCAAGGGCTCCCGGAGGGGGCCGCACGGCCCCCTCCCATCCAGTGCACAGCCCCGGGGAGGTGGTGGTCCCCGGGGCTTTGGGGTCCGTAACGGACCCCCATATTCAAATCTTTAGTGCCCCGGGGAGGTGGCGGTCCCGGGGCGTGTGGGGGCTGCAGCCCCCACACAGGTCAAAACATTTTTAAAAAGAAGCCCCGGGGGTGGCGGTCCCCGGGGCTGCGCGAGGGCCAAGAGCCCTCCCGCACCATTATGTTTTCAAAGCCCCAGGGGTGGCGGTCCCCGGGCTTGGGGGCCTTAGAGGCCCCCACATTAAATTTAAACCCCCCACCATGCCCCCGGGACTTGGCCCACCCGGGGGCAAGTAAGAACGAAGCGCGGGAGACCGCGCGTCTTTTTTTTTCGCAGGATTCGCGCACCCTAAGCGCATCCCGCCGATTTTAAAAAGAAAAATGCTTTTTCTGCCCAGGGGTCCTTGTGGGACCCCTGAGCAGACCTAGGGGTCAGGGTGTTTCTACCCTGCCCCCTTTGTGCGTTTGCGCACTTGTTTCTTTTTTTCTCGGCGGGATCCGCGCACCCTAAGCGCATCCCGCCGATTTTTTTAAAAAAAATGCTTTTTCTGCCCAGGGGTCCTTGTGGGACCCCTGAGCAGACCTAGGGGTCAGGGTGTTTCTACCCTGCCCCCTTTTGCGCTTTGCGCACTTGTTTCTGTCCCTCGGTTCTACCGAGGGTCAAAATGGCTGCCAACACTTCCTGATTTGGAGTGTTGACAGCCAATTAGCATGCAGCTCGTGATCGGGAGGG
Organism: Calotriton arnoldi; assembly: GCA_963921515.1. Lineage (NCBI taxonomy): Eukaryota > Metazoa > Chordata > Amphibia > Caudata > Salamandridae > Calotriton > Calotriton arnoldi. The sequence continues at coordinate 1,303,825 of CAWUFW010004720.1, forward strand.
TACGCGGACCCTACTCGGCCATAGATATATATGTGATTTTATTTGTGATTTTCTCAGAAACTACTGAACGGATTTACACCATTTAAGCAAAAGGCACGACACTGAACCAAGGGCTACCTCTTTGCCAAATTTGGTGTAATTCCGTTCAGCAGTTCGGGCTGTAGCTGCGACTAAAGGTTCCTATGGAAAAAGAATGGGAAAACGCGTTTTGGGACCCCCTTTTTCTCGGCCCTCGCTTGACGAATCAACCCGAGACTTTCAGGGTAGGAGCGGAGCGCCCCAACAAGTTGGAAACTTTCGCGAAGATTCGTCAACCGGCGCCAACGTTATTTCAAATAGAATGTCGCGGATTTCCTATGGATAATAGGTCCTAACTATAACTATCTACTGGTGACCGCCAGTAGATAATATGTATATGTATATGTATATATACATGTATATATGTATATATATGTATATATATATGTATATATATATTACCTACTGGTGGTCGCCAGTAGGTAGTTATAGTTAGGACCTATTTTCCATAGGAAAAGCGTTTTTTCTTTTCCCAATAACTTTGGCGCCGGTTGACGAATCTTCGCGAAATTTTCAAAACTAGTGTGGTGCTCCGGTCAGCTCCTATCTTGAACGTTTCGGGGTGATTGGGCAAGCGGGGGCCGAGAAAAAAGGGGGGTCCCAAAACGTGTTTTCTCCATGTTATTTCCCGTAGGAAACTTTAGACACGGCTACAGCTCGAACTGCTGAACGGAATTACACCAAATTTGGCAAAAAAGGTAGTGCTTGGTTCAGAAAGCGCCCTTTTTTTAAAAATGGTGTAAATCCGTTCAGTAGTTGCGGAGAAATTTTAAAAAAAGAGGGCCGAAAAATGAATTTCCCATAGGAAACTTTAGACACGGCTACAGCTTGAATTGCTGAATGGAATTACACCAAATTTGGCAAAAAGGTAGTGCTTGGTTCAGAAAGCGCCCTTTTTTTTAAATGGTGTAAATCCGTTCAGTAGTTGCTGAGAAAATAAAAAAATAAAAGTTTGATATATAGAGGCACGGAGGATCCGCGCACCCTCCCGACCACGAGCTTTATTCTAATTGGCTGTCAACACTCCAAACCAGGAAGTGTTGGCAGCCATCTTGTGACTCGGTAGAACCGAGTCACAAGAAAAGAGAAAACAAACGCAAAAAACAAGAAAAGGGTGCAGGGTAGAAAACCCTGACCCCCTAGGCCTGCTCAGGGCCGAAAAAGCATAAAAAAAAAAAAAGCGAAATTTGCGTAGGATCCGCGAATCCCGCCGTGAAAAAAAAAAACGAAGCGCGGGCTCCCGCGATTCGTTAATATTTAGCCCCCGGGTGGGCCAGGTCCTGGGGGCATGTTTAACATAATTGCAGGGGCCCAGGGGGGCCCCCGCAGCCCCGGGGACCGCCACCCCGGGGCTTTTCTGAAATATTTGCGGGGGGCACACAGCCCCCTGCAGCCCCGGGGACCGCCACCCCCGGGGCTTTTGTCAAATATTTGCGGGGGCACACAGCCTCCCACAGCCCCGGGGACCGCCACCCCCGGGGCTTGTTTTTTAAAATAATTTACCTGTGTGGGGGCTCGAGCCCCCACACGCCCGGGACCGCCACCTCCCGGGGCACTAAATATTTAAATATGGGGGTCCGTTACGGACCCCAGAGCCCCGGGGACCACCACCTCCCCGGGGCTTTGAAAATGTTGGGAGGGGGCCGAGCGGCCACCCTCCTGGAGCCTGTGATGGCCCTGGGGACCGCCACCCCCAGGGCTGGCTCCTGCAGTGTCCCGGGTGCCCACCCCGGGACACTGCTGTTTGCTATGGCAGGGCGGGAGCCTCGCGGCTCCCGCCCTGCCATAGCAAACTTGTTTGGGTTTTGAAAGCGAGAGCAAGGAAACCTGCTCTCGCTTTCAAAATCCAAACCAAATTGCTTTTCCATATGGGGAGCTGCATGTTAGCAGCTCCCCGTGTGGAAAAGCAATGCTGGCTCCCGCAGGAGGCGGGGAGCCGGCGGGACCGTGGGGGCATTGGGGCTCCCCCCACAGTCCCCAACGAATAGAGCCAGCCCCGGGGGATGGGCTCCCCGGGGCTAGAAGTGGCCCGCGAGGGGGGCCACGCGGCCCCCCTCCCCCAAATAAAAAATAAAATAATAAAAAAAACACCGCAAAGGCCGGCCCCGGGGGATGGGGTCCCCGGGGCCATAAATGGCCTGAGGAGGGGGGCCACGCAGCCCCCTCCATAAAAACAAATTTAAAAAGTTGGCATGCCCCGGGGGATGGGGTCCCCGGGGCCGGAATTGGCCACGGGAGGGGGGCCCACGCGGCCCCCTTCCCGTTTAGATTTTTTTTTTTTATTTAAAAAAAGTGGTAAGGCCCTGGGGGATGGGGTCCCCAGGGCCCAAAAAATGAAAAGAAGGGGGGCCACACAGCCCCCTTCTTAAAATTGTTTTTTTTAAAAAGACCGGCATCGTGCCGGAGGCCCCGCCCCTCCAGCAACACTCTGCAAACGCGCCCTGTGGCGCGTTTTAAGTTGAGGAATAAATTCCCCTTCAATACTGGGGTCCCTGGGAGCCAACTAGCCACCAGGTACCTCCAGTAAGCGCCACAGGGCTGCGTTGCAGAGAGGTGGTCCAGGCCACGCCCTTTTACACCTCTCTGCAACGCAGCTCTGTGGCGCTTACTGGAGGTACCTGGTGGGCTAGTTGGACCCCAGGGACCCTCAAGATTCAAGGGGACTTTATCTCCCAACCTAAAACGCACCACGGGGCGCGTTTGCACAGTGGTGAAGGGAGGGCGGGCCTGAGGTGATATGTGTGCAAACACGCCTGTGGCGCGTTTTAAGTTGGGAATTAAGTCCCTTCAATCCTGAGGGCCCCTGGGGCCAACTAGGCCACCAGGTACCTCCAGTAAGCGCCACAGGCCTGCGTTGCAGAGAGGTGGTCCAGGCCATGCCCCTTTTACACCTGTCTGCAACGCAGCTCTGTGGCGCTTACTGGAGGTACCTAGTGGGCTAGTTGGACCCCAGGGACCCTCAGGATTCAAGGGGACTTAATCTCCCAACTTAAAACGGCCACAGGGCGTGTTTGCACACGTCACCTCAGGCCCCCCCTCCCTTCACCACTGTGCAAACGCGCCCCGTTGCGCGTTTTAAGAGGTAGTTTTAATCCCCCTGCCCTATTATGTACTAGGGCCTTACAGAGGAGGTCATGCTAATCACAGGGGTACCCCAACGCATAGTGTTCCCTAGTGTATGTAGGTGTTTTCACTGTATTCTAAGTGTCTTTTATCATAGCACTGGCTCTAGGCCTAGTTACTCAGAGTCAGTTACCACCAGTACCCGTCTGAAAAAGTTGTGGGCACAGGATGATTTTGCAACAAGGCCTCTTTCTGCTCCTCTGTTGGTTCTTTCTGCACATGTCTTGCTTCTTCCTGCACTTTTCTTCGTCTTTGTGGACTTCTGTTGCTTCTTTCTGCATTTCTTTTGCTTCTTTCTGTGCGTTTTTTCTTCTTTCTTCACATGTCCTACCTCTGTAGGCATAGTTAGAAACTAGCATTTAAAAACCTTTGAAATTCACTTAAAAAACCATAGGTTTCAGGCACGTTATAATTAGAAATTAGCATTTAAAAAACCTTAGAAATTCACTGAAAAAACCATAGGTTTTAGGGAAAGTTATAGTTAGTTGGACATTTCACTCGTACAAAACCAGAGAAATTCCCCCGTTATAGTTAGTTCACCTAACTAGAACTCGCGCCCCCGCAATGCACTGCTGATGACGTCATATATTACATCACTCATGACATGGTCAGTGACATCACTGATGACATCACTGATGACATCATCCATGTGATAATTTGATGCATATTCTCACACCCTAATATAACCTTTGATACACCCACTCTAAATTACAGACTGCCATTCTCAAAACCATAGACACTCCAACACCAATAACTACATACCCACTCACTGATTCTTAGGTTTACACACACATCCACTCACTCATCCGTACAGTCACTCATACTTATGGTCACTCAGTACAGGACTATCATATGCACTCATACACCTATATAGACACTCACACACCGCCACTCATCCATAGAGGTACTCACACACCTAGTCAGTCATGCAAATAATTAATCACACTGCCATTTACTCACCTATACAGTCATACACACACCAGCTCACTTACTCATACAAATACTAGCGCATTCTTACGCTCTTATACAATCACTGATACAAGCACACACTCATCCATACAGCCACTCTCACAATCACACACTCTCACTTATAACCATTTATATACTCCAACACACATATATACTGCCTTTCACATATGTAGTTACTCACACATGTACCACTGAGATATACATTCACTCACTAACACACCCATACACACACTCACCCACCCATACAGTCCATCACAGATGCACTCTTGAAACCATGCACCCAATGAATCGCCCACTCACACATCTATGCACAGAGTCACACACACCCCACCCACACAAACACTCAGGCACCCATACAGATACTCAAACAACCAATCAATAACCCATATAGACACTCAAGTAGCTATTCACAAACCCATGCAGCCGCTTACACACCAACAGACAGACGGATACAGACATTCACACAGTTTAGTCACTAACCCATGCATTCAGTAAGATACGTTTAATCACTCACTTATAGTCAGTCACGCACCTACTAAATCATCCATTCAGACACTTATACACCCACTCATTCTTCAATACGCCTTTCCCTATATATATTAAACATATTTAAACTTTACAGAAACACACAGTCACTGGATGATGTCATCTGTGATGTCATTTGAGATGTCATCAGTGATGTCACTGACCATGTCATCAGTGATGTCACTGACCATGTCATGAGTGATGTAATATTTGACGTCATCAGCAGTGCATTTCGGGGGCGCGAGTTCTAGTTAGGTGAACTAACTATAACGGGGGAATTTCTCTGGTTTTGTACGAGTGAAATGTCCAACTAACTATAACTTTCCCTAAAACCTATGGCGCACTTCTTTTCTTTTGAATTGGAGGTGTTTTGTATTTGAATGGAGGTTGTTCGCCCCCAGCGCCCTGACCGCCCGGAAGCAGTCTTTGCTCATTGCGAACAAATTTGGCTTGGATGTTTTACAAAGGAGCAGGACCCGCCCGCAGTGTTCCTAGGCAAAATGCACGGAGTATTCCAGCAAGTTATTCTTGGTAATCACTGTGAGGCGAGGGAAGGTGAAGCACATGTGTCCTTCACGCACGGACTTCAGGCAAGCAGGTACTGTTGAATATTGAGAAATTCCACGAACAGCCAATAATTTGAGCAATGTAAACAACTTCAAATGAACTTAGTATTTAACATTTGCACTGTGAAAACACCCGTGAATGACAATTATAATGGGGAAGTGATTAACAGGAAAATGCAAAGTGAATTGGAGATTTTTCATTTGAAGTGCAGTTTGGGAACTGTAGTATTGGAGGACCATGCGAAGAGGGTGTGGACCAAGAAGGCGTATAAAATAGGAAATTACGCCACATTATCCCTGTATGCAGCTCACCTGTGATCAAGACTACTCACGTAGTTGAAACGCGTTGGGACTTTGAACGAGGCTGTAATCTGATGAATAAAGAGTGCCTGTGAAATCCTGAAGTCTGGTCGGGCGCACTTCTTTTCTTTTGAATTGGAGGTGTTTTGTATTTGAATGGAGGTTGTTCGCCCCCAGCGCCCTGACCGCCCGGAAGCAGTCTTTGCTCATTGCGAACAAATTTGGCTTGGATATATATATATATATATATATATATATATATATATATATATTCCCAAGAAACTTATGTTGAGGTCCTCTCTTCAGGGAATAGGAGGAATCGTTGCTGCGCTTTTAAGCAGGTCTTTCTCTCTTTTCTTCTCTTTGCTGGTCTTGCAAGATGGTCACCTCCAGCACCCTCAGAAGAACAGGAGAATGTTGTGCTAAGTAGATTGTGGGTAAGGCCACAACACTACGCTGTTATTCTAGTTGCTTTTTTCCCCTATCTTATTCGCCAATTAGGTTGAGGGTTAGGAAATTCCAGTCACCCATCATATTGAAGATGGAAAGAAGGGAAAAGTCCAAATAAACTAAGGGAGTCGGTTACATTTTAGGCAAGCCTTCATTCTCCTGGGCACCCATTGAATAAAGTTAGTCTCCTAAGTTTAAGAAAAACACTGTGTCTTTGAGGTTATTCTGGATAATCCTTCATCTAAGTCAAAATAAAGGCAAAGCTTTTTCCTTTATCCTTTTCTCTAGCCCACTCCCCTTTTCTTTCATCATAAACAAAAATCTCTCATAGAGAAGTTTGTTAGTACAAGAGAAAAGAGAGAAAAAGAAAGACAAAATAAAGAAAAAAGCAAAAGAAAAGAAAATTGTATGCAAAGCAATAAACTTCAGCCGGTGAGCTCGTTCCCATTTCACTCACCCGAGAAGCCACAACTCTCCTGAGTTGTGGCGGGCTTTCGTGCAAAGACTGGCAGTGTCCACCACTCTTCCGTATCTTTTACTCTCTGCTGCAACTTTGCCAGATTCCGCTTTGGTTTCCTAGGTCTTGTGGCTCTCCACTCCATGGTCGTCAGTTCCTCATTCAGATTCTGTTTGTTACACCCGATATCTCCTCTCACCCTCTCCTTTCATGTCTGCGTCTCTCTCGACTTTGGGAAACTCCTCCTTTTGGTCCGTTTTGGGCTTTATTCCTCCTACTCCTCCCTCCAGTTCCTGCAACACAGAGTCCTTTCTCACTGTCAGCGGTTGGGTTGATGACGTCAGCTCCACCCCTTCCTAACACTTGGTTTTTCCCATTTCCTTCAGGTGCTGCCAGTGTGATTCCGGGATTGCTGAAGGAACTGCGGTCACAACTTTAGGTAAATATACAGGGAGGGTTGGGGTTTCCTCATATCTCTCCTCCCTTACTTTCTTCCTTGGAAGAAATGATCTCTGAGGATCCTGGGATAAGACGTCTGCATTTGTTTGTTCACCCTCTTTTCTGCGATAGGTTTTAAATCGGAATGGGTTGAAGGCCAAGGACCACACTAATACGCGGGCATCGTTTCCCTTATTTTGATACATTCATTCTAATGGAGCATGATCAGTATATAAATCAAACTCCCGTCGTTCAAAATAATATCTGAGGGTATCGATAGCCCATTTGACGGCTAACCCCTCTTTCCGCAGTATGGCATAATTTATCTCTTGCGGGAACAGTTTGCAGCTGATATAAATTACAGGTTTCTCTCTCCCCATTTCATCCTTTGTGAAAGAACGGCACCTAACCCCACCCAGGAGACATCGGTTTATAATATAAATCATTTTGAATAATCTGGGGTGAAAAGGACGGGATCTGTTGTGAGGGCAGTTTGTAGCTTCTTGAAGGAGTCTAATACTGTTTGTGAGCGATTTTTAAATTCCTGGCCAATTTTCTTGTTCTTTAGTAGGTCAGTTAAGGGATCTGCCCAGTGGGAAAACCAGGGGATTAATGATCTATAATAGCCCACTAACCCAAGAAAAGCCAGTAGATATATTTTGATCTTTGGAAAAGGTACCTGTGGATCCTGTCCAGAGGGTTATTTCTCTATTCAATGCAACGGAAGTCCTTGCAAAGCGTATGGGGGTGGCTTTACTCGATGCCGAAAAGGCATTCGATAGGGTGTCGTGGGATTTTCTGTGGCAGGTTCTGGAAGCAAATGGCTTGGGGGGGAACTTCTTTAACGCAATTTGCGTAATGTATAATAAACCTTTAGCTCATTTACAAATAATGGGGCATGAATAATAGCCCTTCACAGTAGAAAGGGGCACGAGACAGGACTGCCCCAAAACCCCCTTGTTATTCGCATTATTTATTGACCCCTTTCTCAGGAGGTTGGAATCTTCACTGGATATTTTGCCTGTCAGTTTACAGGGCTGGGATACGAAAATCCTGGCCTATGCTGATGATGTAGCCATAATTACCAGCGATCCGGACAAGGCCTACGTGCTGTTGAGGAGATTGCAAAAGATTGCGGGACCTGATCCAGGTTTCTGATAAATTGGGCTAAAACCCAAGTATTGATTAACAGACATACCCTAGCATCTGATAGCAGTATTACAGATGAAGCTATATATTTAGGAATTTGTATCACTGCTAAGGTGGAGCGTATAATAGATCTAAACTGAACACCTATCTTAGAGAAAACCAAGAAGGACTTTACACGGCGGGATAATTGGAAACTTTCTATAATGGGGAGATGTAACCTGGTTAAAATGATATTTCTTCCTAAATTGCTATAGGTTTTTCGCACTGTCCCATTGGAATTTAATAATGAATGGTTTAAAAAAATGTATAGATTAGTGGCAAGCTTTATTTGGGCTTATGGGAAAACTAGGAGGGCCAACATTTTTATGTGCTTACCCAGAGATAGGGGGGGGTGGGCGCTCACCAATTTTAGATTATATTATTTAGCTGCTGCTATGCAGTGCTACAGTATATTATTCAACTGCTGGGTAATAGAGTGCCGGGCATTCGGTTACATACCCTCCATTTATGAGCTATTGATAAGCAGCTCAGCCCAAGGATGCCTATTGAAGTTTTTGGAGCCAAGCTACTTTAAGCAGACCCGCTTCAAGACTCTGCTTGCCGCATTGGGCGAATGTTCGAAAGAAATTGGGGGTGGGTAGGTATAGTAGATACACCCCCTGCTTCGGAATGAACAACTGCCCAACATATTTCACAATAGCTGCTTCACTAGGTTGGGACATGGGGGCTTGGCAGGATAGGAGATCTCCTCGCTGGGAATCTTTTTGCACCTTTGAGGTGGTCTGCAGCAGTTTTAATGCTGGACCACGGGATTTTTAAATACCTACAGATTCTGGATTTCTTTACGAGAAAGACTGGAGGAGTAGCTGGCTTTGATTGAATACTTTTGTTGGAAATATTGGTTAAAAGCACCACGCCTTCTATCTCGCAGCTATATGGCTGTCTGCTGGAACGGGTCCTAGATGACTTTGGAAAAATAATGGAAAATGGCGGGACAGGCTTGATGTGGCTGACCCTGGTTTCTTGAACTCACTTGAGATGGGAGGGTCAATCATGTGTGCCTCAAATCTACAGTCACAACATTACAAAACGCTGTTTGACCTTTATATAACTCCCGTGCTCACTACACCACTGGATTCAAGCTAGCCTGGCTGATGAAGGGTGATGCCCTGAAACCGGTCCCAGGATGCTTGTTTCCGGTCCAGGGAGGACCTGGCTTGGCATTTCGGGCTGGACTGTTCCCACAAGGAACAGAGTCAAGACTGATTTGCATATGGCCGAGTCCAAACTGGGGTGGTGTGGTGAGCAAAAGAATGATGGATTTAACCCAGATCCTTGGGACTGGGGTGAATGCTTGCATTGTCCAGCATTCCGTCCATCAATTGTTGCTTTTGTCTATATATAACTCCAGCAAAGATTGCGAAATGGGGTGGTGTGGCGGAGACCTGCTGCCCTAGATGTCATGCTATGGAGGTGGAGATGGTTCACATATTCTATTCCTGCCTCAGCTTAAAATTGCTTGAATAAGTAATTGTAGGTTTTTAGGGGAAGTTTTGAAACTTAATATCACTCCATCACCGCAGCTAAATGGGGGTGGATGAGACACTAGTTGGACTTGGATCGGAAATGGTTTTTATAGCAATGACAGTTTTTAGGCTGTGTATCTCCTCATGGCTTGATCCTCTACCTCCGACCTTTCAGCAATGGAAAGGACGCTTTCTGCATGTTTATTATTTTGAAAATGCACTGTATGCACATAAAGGCAAGCGGGCTAAAAGCAAAGGGAGGAGGATATGGGGGGCGCTCACGACTTGGTTGGATATGTTTTATTAAGTATCATTGTTTAGATCTTGTTATAAGCTGTGTTTCTCTACAAATAGGAATGAATTATGAATTAGTGCTGCTACTCTATTGAATGTTATCTATCTTGGTTATCTTAACAGATTTTTATGTAATGTATTTATGTACACTTGCTGTTATTGTATGGGAAAAAGGGGGGGAGAAAAGCAATAAAAATATTTTTTTTAAAAAGGAAAAGGTACCTGTAGGATAGCTGATACTTTCTCCGTTTGAGGTTGTATTAGCCCCTTCCCTAATATATAGCCCAAATACTTTGCTTGTTTGGTGGCTAAATGACTTTTTGCCAAATTCACTTTGAGCCCTTCTTTCTCTAATGCCCTTAAGATGGCCTGCAGATGTTTTATATGTTCTTCCCAGGTGGGGCGATATTTGATTACATCATCAATATATGTGGCGGCATAGGTATTATGGGGCCGTAACATTGTGTTCATCATCCTTTGCAATGTAGCAGGTGCCCCATATAGTCCAAAGTGTAAGACAGTAAAGTGGTATAGCCCTCCTGGAGTGGAAAAAAAGCAGTTTTCTCCTTATTTATTTATTTTATTTGCAGAGTTTTATATAGCGCGAACATGACCCTTCTGGGTATCAGAGCACTTTACATATAGCAGTCAGGTCAGACATACAAGAGAAAATGAATACAAGAAGGAATATGCAGTGAGCAATACAGTTAAAATATACCAAAATGGTCTGGTAGTTCGAGGATCTGGAGGTGTCCACAAGACAATGGTAAATCTGAGTGATTTAGGATTACTAGTAAAGGAATTTATTAATCAGAAGTTTTTCTACTTCTTTTTTTGAAGGAGGTAATGGAGGGGCTTGTGCTAGAGTCAGGCAGCAGTGCGTTCCATATTCTTAGGGCTTGACTGGAGAAGGAGTGGATGTAAGTCTTCTTTTTGTTTGAACTTCTGTGGTTTCAATAATAGGAAGTTAGAGATTCTTGAGGAACAACTCCCATCAGATACTTCAAGTTTTTAGGCCAGGTAGACAGGTGTGTTGTGGTGAAGGGCCTTGCGTGTCATGCAAGCTATCTTCAACTGGATCCTTGGTTCAAACGGGAGCCATTTTAGATGGTTTAAGTCTGGAGTAATATGGTCAAATCTTCTGGATGCTGTGATGATCCTAGGAGCTAAGTTCAATGTGGCCCTTAGTGGAGGCAGCTTTTCTTTGGGATGAGCCTGCAAGAGTAGCGTGCCCTTAATCTAATCGGGAGATGACTAGGAATTGGACAGCATCCTGAAAGTTAGCTGGGGGCAAGAAGGGTTTGATTTTCCGTAGTGTATTTAGTTGGTAGTTGGCTCCCTGATGGTGGCACTGATATGATCTTGCATATTCAGGTATTTGTCCAACGTTATACCTCATGATCTAGTAGAGTTGATAACGTGAGGGGCGCTTATCCTTAGTGTTGAGAGGAATCTGCCAGTATCCTTTGCACAAGTCCAGGGTACTAATATATTGAGCTTGCCCTAATCTTTTAATCATATCATCAATGTGGGGTAAAGGATAAGTATCACATTTTTAGGTCTTATTAACTTCTCTAAAGTCTATGCAAAATAGAATAGTACTGTAAGCTACTTCTGTAAGTGACTGGAACTCACCTATAGATATAGGTGAGTTCTAGTCACTTACAGAAGGCTCTATTACCACCCATTGCTAGTATCTTTTGTACTTCCTCCTCAATGGCTTGACGACAAGCTTCAGGTATCCTTTAAGTCACCTCTCACCCTAATATAACCTTTGATACACACACTCAAAAATACAAACTAACATTTTCAAAACAATGGACATACCAATACCAGTTACAACACACCTATTCAGTAATTCCAAGATCTAGACACACATCCACTCATTCATCAACAGTCCCTATACAGTCACTCATACATGTACTCACTCATCATATGTACTCATACACCTATACATCCTGTTACACACCGCCACTCATCCATAGAGTTACTCACACACATAGTCACACATGCAAACAAAGTATCAAACATCCATTTACTTGCATATACAGTTATACACACACTAACACACTTACTTCTACAGAAACTTACACATACTTACTCTCTTAAACAATCACTTATAGAAACACCTACTTATTTGTACAGGAACTCTTCCAATCTCTCACTCTTACATATACTCACTTATATACACCAATACTCACATATACTAGTTTAAAACATATGTAGTTACTCATAAAGACACTATTGAGACAATCATTCACTCACTAACACACCCATACACATACTCATCCACCTATACAGTCCTGCACACATGCTGTCTTCAACACATACAAACAGTGAGTCACTCATTCATGCATCTATGCACTAAGTAATACCCCCACCGAACCATACAGACACTCAGACACTCATACTGATACTCAAAAACCAACTAATAACCCATATAGACACTCATGTAGCTACTCACCAACCCATGCAGCCACTTATACACAAAGTGAGAGACTGATACAGATATTTTCATATTTAAACATTACTCACTAACCCATGTATTCACTAAGATACACTTAGTCATTTATACAATCAATTTTACAAAAAAAACATCCATTTAGACACTTATATACCCATTTAATCTTCCATCGACCTTGAGATATACATATATAAAACATATTTAATTTTCAGAAAAACACACATTCACTGGATGATGTCATCAGTGATGTCATTTGAGATGTCATCAGTGATGTCATGAGTGATGTCACTGACCATGTCATGAGTGATGTAATATGTGACGTCATCAGCAGTGCATTGCGGGCGCGCTAGTTATAGTTAGCTGAACTAACTATAACGGGGAATTTCTATGGTTTTGTACGAGTGAAATGTCCAACTAACTATAACGCCCCTGAAACCTATGGTTTTTTCAGTGAATTTCTAAGGTTTTTAAATGCTAATTTCTAACTATAACTTGCCTGAAACCTATGGTTTTTTCAGTGAATTTCTAAGGTTTTTTAAATGCTAATTTCAAACTATAACGTGCCTGAAACCTATGGTTTTTTCAGTGAATATATATATATATTTATTATACTATGTATACATGTGAAAATGTCTCGGTCCCCTGTTTGCCTCGGTGGCACGGAAAAAATGGGTGGAACTGACGTCAGCACGCCGACGAGGTCCTCTTATGGCTCCGATGACATCATACGGTGTCGCAAGCCGAGCCGTGCTCGTTGACGTGGGAGAGCTAGGAAAGAATTTCCGTGGAATGCTGGTGCAGGGGTTATTCACCTAAGTGTTCAGGCTAGTCCTTTGGGAGCAACTGTTTATGTTGCCACTCCAGAAACCGAAACCAGTGATCCGAGGGCAGAGGCCCTGCAGATGGCACACGAGGTGGGGTGCCCAGTCGTGTGCACCGGCGGGGCAGCGAAGTGACAAGCACCACAACCCACAAAAAAGGTAACGAGGGCACTGAATAACACAGGATCTTCTCTTTGTATCTGGCAGGAACAACGAAGTTAAAATGCCCTAGTACCAAAATGTAGAATTAGTGCTACAATGGTCTTCAAGAGGACCTGTGATGCCGCTTCTGCCTCCTGTACCCTGGAGGCGGCACATGGGTCACGTGGTACGGTCATACTGCGGTGGGACGCACACTCGTTGACCTCTCATGGCACTGCTCCACACTTCAGGGAGGACGCTTTCCATTAGCTATGTTTTCTGATGACATGTCGCGCCGGCCCCGTCCAACAACAGAACTCCTTTAGATCCAAACAGACTCTTACACTCTCTCACCGGAAGTGAAACCAGGCCACGCGGACACTTTCACAATACAACAGCCGGGAATGCACTTTTCGGTAAAAAAACACATTCCTTCCTCCTAATTAATCAAATAAACGTCTCACTGAAGAACAGGGGCCAGCTTCGATCGGTAAACAGCCGTTACAACGACTTTTTACTTTGTGATACCATTACAACGCATGCATTACCACGCATGCGTTGTACATCACGAAGTCATTACTACGCATTTTTAGAACGCATGGTCATTTACCACGCATGACTTTACAACGAATTTTGTTGTAAAGGTATGTATGGTAAATGACCATGCGTTCTAAAAACATGTAGACGATCCATGTCGTTGTAAGGAAACAGAGGCTGTTCCGTTTCCTCACAACGACGTGCACCGCCCTCAGAGATGACGTGAAGCAGGAACCACGAGGAGAGAGGAACCATGAGGAGTGAGAGGTAAGGGGGATTGGGCATGGGGTGGGGGTTTCTTTTCTAGGGTTTAGGGTAGTGCAGTGGTGTTTGGGCGGTGTAGGGGGTCGTGCTGGGGGAGTGTTTTAGGGTTTAGGGTAGTGCAGTGGTGTTTGGGTAGTGTAGGGGGTCGTGCTGGGGGTAGTGTTTTAGGGTTTAGGGTAGTGCAGTAGTGTAGGGGGTCGTGCTGGGGGTAGTGTTTTAGGGTAGTGCAGTGGTGTATGGGTAGTGTAGGGGGTCATGCTGGGGGTAGTGTTTTAGGGTTTAGGGTAGTGCAGTAGTGTAGGGGGTCGTGCTGGGGGTAGTGTTTTAGGGTTTAGGGTAGTGCAGTGGTGTATGGGTAGTGTAGGGGTCATGCTGGTGGTAGTGTTTTAGGGTTTAGGGTAGTGCAGTGGTGTTTGTGTAGTGTAGGGGGCATGCTGGGGGTAGTGTTTTATGGTTTAGGGTAGTGCAGTGGTGTTTGGGTAGTGTAGGGGGTCGTGCTGGGGGTAGATTTAGGGTTTAGGGTAGTGCAGTGGTGTTTGGGTACTGTAGGGAGTCGTGCTGGGGGTAGTGTTTTAGGGTTTAGGGTAGTGCAGTGGTGTTTGTGTAGTGTAGGGGGTTGTGCTGGGGGTAGTGTTTTAGGGTTTATGTTAGTGCAGTGGTGTTTGGGTAGTGTAGGGGGTAGTGCTGGGGTAGTGTTTTAGGGTTTAGGGCAGCGCAGTGGTGTTTGTGTAGTGAAGGGGGTCATGATGTGGGTAGTGTTTTAGGGTTTAGGGTAGTGCAGTCGTGTTTGTGTAGTGTAGGGGGTCGTGTTTTAGGGTATAGTGTAGTGCAGTGGTGTTTGGGTAGTGTAGGGGGTCATGCTGGGGTTAGTGTTTTAGGGTTTAGGGTAGTGCAGTGGTGTTTGGGTAGTGTAGGGGGTCGTGCTGGGGGTAGTGTTTTAGGGTTTAGGGTAGTGCAGTGGTGTTTGTGTAGTGTGGGAGGTTATGCTGGGGGTATATTTAGGGTTTAGTGTAGTGCAGTGGTGTTTGGGTAGTGTAGGGAGTCGTGCTGGGGGTAGTGATTTAGGGTTTAGGGTAGTGCAGTGGTGTTTGGGTAGTGTAGGGAGTCATGCTGGTGGTAGTGTTTTAGGGTTTAGGGTAGTGCAGTTATGTTTGGGTAGTGTAGGGTGTCATGCTGGGGTAGTGTTTTAGGGTTTAGGGTAGTGCAGTGGTGTTTGGGTAGTGGAGGGGGTATTGTTTTAGGGTTTAGGGTAGTGCGCCCAACCAGCCACAATATCCGTGGACAAAGGGGATCCTGACTCTTTGGAACGCTCCGTCAATTGAATAATTTGGGTCAAGGGCCCTACCAAGTCCAAGACCTATCAATTCCTTTCTTGGGATCCCTCATATACTTGGAGAAAAAGGTACATAGTTTCTCATCAATTTCAGGCGTGAGTGCCACCTTCCCCTTCAGTGAGGGCCTGGGGCATTCTCCCCTCATCCTATTCCTGACCTCCCTTTCAAGGGGTTGATGGATTTTCCCCACCACATACTCTGCCACTTTGGCGTCAGGTGTCCACTCTGCCGACCTAGGATGGTAAATTTGGGTAGGCTCGAACATGTCCGAGTGGACCCCGTCCCCAACCGGGGACTGAGAGGAGTGGGACTCTGGACGCCAGGGACGCCCGAGTCCTTATCCTCATCGGAGGAGAAATCGTCCTCCGATACACCCTCTCCCTCTAAGGGAAACCCGCCGTCGGGGTCTACAATAGTGGTGACAGTGTCGCAATTTTCTCCGGGCCCTCCTCCTCCCGGCAGGGTGCATGTTTTAGCGTTCGCGCACTCTTGAGGAAGGTCTCCGTAAGTTTATCAAATCCTTCCAAGTGCCCAGCGTTATGCTTAACGGCCCTTTTATTCCCCATCCGGGAGCTACTTGGACCCGCCACCACCAGATCTGGGTCACTGAACACCCCAGGGATGCTTTTCGCCAGCTTATCAACCTGATCCCTAAGAGGAGCGAGCGCCCTAGAAATAGCCAGAGAGAGGGCTTGGTCCACTGCTGGAGGGAGAAGTTGGGGGCCATTCCTCCTCCACTTCCTGGTAGGAGGAGTAAAAATGGTCTTCTGGAGAAGACATGATAGCAGAGGGTGTGAGCACAGAACAAATGTCCTTAAAATCCTTAAGACAGCCCCCTCGCCGGTGCTCCAACAGCTGGGCTTTCCCGAAGCTGTTATAGGAATAGACTGAGGCGCAATACCAATTACCACCACCAGGTGGCGCTGGTCACTAACATGGCCGTGTGGGGAAATCACCGCGTAGCGGTGTCAAAATTAGGCGAGGTTGGTCGGGAATCAAGCGGACACTAAAGGAGTGACCGGATTCCCAAACGCGCGTAAAGACCAGCGGGAGCGCTCGACGGAGCTGCCTCGCTCGGACCAGACGCGCCTGACAGGATCTCACCGCGCGCAGAGCACACAGCGGGAGAAACTGCGAGAGGGAGAACGCGCTCGGGCAAGAGCCTGCTGCGCAGGGAATATGAAACAATACCAAGGCAATAATGCTAATAACGTGCACAAGAAACCGCTATACAAACAGCAACAACGTCAGATTAAGCCAAGAATGTAAGGAATGCACTTAACTGACGAGCAGTGAAGAAAGAGGAAGCGGAAGGGACGTCACGATATTATATACGATGGACTGTGATATGATTGGACTATAGTTGCCTTGGAGACTACCCCCTAATGGTTCATGGGTTGTGTAGTCTTTTGTTTAATGATTGTTGTGTTACGTTTTCTTTGAACTGCTATGCAAATAAAGTGAGAAAAGATATGCATAATTCTCGCCTCCGTCCTGCCATAGAATTCATTAAACTTTATTTGATCTGATTTAGAAACATAGATCATAAAAGTGTACATAAAAACAGTAAATCCTCTTTCCTAATACAATACAGTGAGAATTAATTAAAACCAGTAGGTAAAAACGGGTGTTACAAAGCCCGGTTCAGAGCAACTTCAGGTTAACAGAATCGTAAAGTTCAATGTTTCGCAAGATCAATCTCATGTACTTCGTGCAAAATACGCAATAAGGGGTCCAAGTAAGATGCTCCAATACCTGACCAGTTTGCACTATATAAAACTGCAGAAAAAATAAAAATAAAAAGTGTTTTGCACACTTCTGTCATTGGGCTATATGTGGGCTACATCTGGGTGATATTTGTGCTACATTTGGGCTCTTTTTTCTCTGGTGGCCATCTTGGGAGACTTATTTGTTATGAAGTTTCCTAATTTCGCCATTTACTGCAGTCTCCTCAGTAGGAAATGCTTTCAGTTTTTACTTTGATTCCATCAAGAAGGCATTCAGATGTGCCACACATTTGCCATAAATTCAGAATGTTAGCACTCTAGTTGTTCATTAGATCACTGTAGTAAAGCTACTGCTCACCAGGGAGTTAACTGGAAGTCTACTGCTGGTATTGAAAGTGATTGTTTCAGTCTGCATGTCAGAATTTTCTAACAAAATAGAAGAGGATTTGAGATCTCACTTAAAACATGCCCTAAATTTTCTTTCTGCAGCACTAACCATAATTTCTATGGCAAAATCAACCCCCTCATTTTGTTTCCTTTTTAAATTAAATGTTTTAAGTGTTACCAGTTTATTCCAATCAAGATGGCTTCAGGTGTGCCATACTTTTGTCATAAGTAAGACTGTTAGCGCTCTAGTTGTTCTTTAGAACACTCTGGGAAGCTGCAGTAGAACACAAAGGTATCAACTGACAGGCTGCTCCTGTTGAAATATAACAGGAAGATATTTGAGATCTCACTTAAAACATGTCGTAATTTTTCTTTCTACATCACCAACCATAATTTCTATGACAAAATGAACCCCCTCATTTTGTTCCTTTTTAAATTAAATGTTTAAGAGTTACCAGTTTATTCCAATCAAGATGGCTTCAGGTGTGCCATAATTTTTTCATAAGTAAGACTGTTAGCGCTCTAGTTGTTCTTTAGAACACTCTGGGAAGCTGCAGTAGAACACAAAGGCATCAACTGACAGGCTGCTCCTGTTGAAATATAACAGGAAGATATTTGAGATCTCACTTAAAACATGTCCTACTTTTTCTTTCTACAGCACTAACCATAATTTCTATGACAAAATGAACCCCCTCATTTTGTTCCTTTTTTAAATTAAATTTTTAAGAGTTACCAGTTTATTCCAATCAAGATGGCTTCAGGTGTGCCATAATTTTGTCATAAGTAAGACTGTTAGCTCTCTAGTTGTTCTTTAGAACACTCTGGGAAGCTGCAGTAGAACACAAAGGCATCTACTGGCAGGCTGCTCCTGTTGAAATATAACAGGAAGATATTTGAGATCACACTTGAAACATGTCCTAATTTTTCTTTCTACAGCACTAACCATAATTTCTATGACAAAATGAACCCCATCATTTTGTTCCTTTTTAAATTAAATGTTTTAAGTGTTACCAGTTTATTCCAATCAAGATGGCTTCAGGTGTGCCATACTTTTGTCATAAGTAAGGCTGTTAGCACTCTAGTTGTTCTTTAGAACACTCTGGGAAGCTGCAGTAGAACACAAAGGAATCAACTGACAGTCTCTGCCCTTGTTGGATGTACATGTTTTACTGAGAATGTCAGACTTCATTCTCACATGACTGGTAAAGATAATGTGAATTTACAGAAAATATGCTCTCATTTTAGCTTCTGGAGCACCTTCCAAAACTGTATGGGACAAGCATGTGAAAATAGTTTTCTCTCAAACATGATTCATGATATCCCAGCAGAAGGTTTTTCACAGGGTAAAATCACCTTAGAACACACCACAATTCCTGAAATTAGTATGGTACCATCAACAAATGAATTCTAATGTAACTAAAGTCTGTTATCACCCTTTATAGTTCTCCTTTTGGTAACCCTCAAAATCTTCGATTCACTACAATGCATTTCAATGGGGTACTATCATTTATATTGGTCCCAAGATGGCTGCCAGCAATTCCAGGATGAAGTGCTGACAGCCAATCAGATCTCACGATGACATGTGTGGTTAGGCTCCGCCCAGATATATATGTGTTTTCTTTTCAAATTTCTCAGGAACTACTGAACGGATTTACACCATTTAAGCAAAAGGCACGACTCTGAACCAAGGGCTACCTTTTTGCCAAATTTGGTGTAATTCCGTTCAGCAGTTCGGGCTGTAGCTGCGATGAAAGGTTCCTATGGAAAATTGCATGGGGAAAACACGTTTTGGGACCCCCTTTTTCTCGGCCCCCGCTTGCCGAATCACCCCGAAACTTTCAGGATAGGAGCGGACCGGAGCGGGCCATAAGTTTTGAAACTTTCGCGAAGATTCGTCAACCGGCGCCAAAGTGATTTCAAATAGAATGTTGTGGATTTCCTATGGAAAATAGGTCCTAACTATAACTATCTACTGGCGACCGCCAGTAGATAATATATCATAGGAGTTCCATGATAACGGTTAAAGATGCTTGGAATAATTTTTATATCAAATTGCGTGCATGGAAAACGGCAGGATTACTCAGTATTGAGGAATTTAATTTTTTAAAGACTGAGCATCCTGTGATTCCCGCAATATATTTCATTCCCAAGATCCACAAGGACATGAGTAAACCCCCTGGTAGGCCGATAATATCAGCGTGTGGCAGTATTATGGAAAATACCTCCAGATACATTGACTATTTTTTGCAGGAACATGTGAGGAGACTCCCGTCATACGTCCAGGACACTGGGGATTTCCTGAGAAAGATACAAGATGTAAAATGGGATGTAGATTGTATACTTATCTCCCTTGATGTGAAGTCACTCTATACCAGCATCCACAATAAGGATGGAGTGAGAGCTGTGGAATATTTCTTAAACACCAAACCGATGTACCTTTATATGCATAACAAGATGCTGATCACTATGATTTTAACCTGCCTAGAAAACAATTTCTTTCTTTTCCAGAATCAGGTCTTTCAGCAGATCAGAGGAGTTGCCATGGGGGCCTGTTTCTCTCCAAGCTATGCCTGTTTGCATATGGGGTTTTGGGAGGAACAGGTGCTCATGGCGGCGCATGGTGAAACTTTCTCTGGACATGTACTCTGCTGGTACAGGTACATAGATGATCTGTTCATGATTTGGAGAGGCAGAGAACAGGATGCCCGACAATTCATAGAACAGATCAACATGAATAATTTGAATTTACAATTCTCAGCTCAAATGAGTAAGGAATCTGTTATCTTTCTGGATGTAGAAGTGTTTGTGGTTAACAATAATCTTGAAATAAAGCTTCATAGGAAACCGACAGCGGGGAACACAATCCTCCATGCGTCCAGCCATCATCCTCAACATTTAATTCACAGCATCCCCTATGGGGAGATGCTGAGAATACGTAGGATTTGCAGTACAGAAATTGAATATGCTCAAGCGCAGGATGAAAGTAGAAAAAGATTCCTGGCCAGGGGTTACTCCAGTAATGTCATTAGGGTGGCTATAGAAAAGACAAACAAAAAAGAAAGATCTGAAACATTAATAGCCAGGCCCACTCCTAGGATTAGTAGTCAGGAACAGAGGTCGCAATCAGCGCGTCTCATTTTGACATACAACAGACAACACAAAGCTTTACGTAGAATTGTTAATAGAAATTGGGACTTAGTACTGAATGATTCAGTCTTAGAGGGTCAAATTACCAACAGCCCTAAAATCACGTTCAGAAGAGCCCGGTCTATGAGTAATTCACTTGTAAAAAGTAGCCCTGAGATTAAATCCACTACCACATGGTTAAGTACTAGGAATGGTTTCATCAAATGCGCTACATGTAAGGCTTGTTAATATGGGACAAGTAAATCATCCTATACAACTCCATTCAAACCAAAGCCTGTATCCATAAACAAAAAACTCAACTGCAAAACAGAATATGCAGTATATGTGCTGGAGTGTTCATGTGGCCTGCAGTATGTGGGTAGTACCAAGCTGCAGGTCCACAAACGAATACTCCAGCACATTAGGGCCATCATCAATAACGATGATGCCTATCCGGTGGCCAGACGTTTCAGAGCCTCACATAATAACAATTTGGAGGATTTCAAATATTTTGTTATTGATACTGTACTACCGCTTAGACGAGGAGGTAACCGTGAGGCAATGTTGAGGAGATTGGAAACTCGCTATATTTTGGAGTTAGACAGTAAAACTCCAAATGGTTTAAATTCCAGTGAGGATTTCTTTACTTGCTTATAATGATTATATATGATTATGCCGGTAACTATTGTTGATTTTATGCATTTACCCAATTTTAACATCTAGTTGGTTTTTACATGCTGCCTCTTTAATTGTTTTTAGCTTTCACTAATTGGTAATATTTCACGTGTCAACCATGTTTTATATCACGGTTGTGATGGAACTAGGTGACAGTTTTTTTGTTCAGTATGCACATTTAATAGTTTTGAATTAGACATAGGTTACGAACAATGCCCACTTGGGCAGGATATGCTTTATTCACTGATATGCTTTAAACATCTCAAACATCTCTTTTTAGTGGGATTTAGTGCGGTATTTAAACTGTACATACTCACTTTTGGGCATACGGGTTTATGAAACTATTTATTTTTATTTATTTTTTATTTTATTTTATTTTAAAGGTTTTATATAGCGCTGGCTAGACCCGGAGGTATCAGAGCGCTTTACATGAGTATCAGACCATAGTTGCAGGTTACATAGTTATAAAGGTTACACAGTTATTAGAGCATGGCAACATAGTTACATGTAAGGTCAAGACAAACAATAAGGACGTATATGTAAGGGAAAAAAGCAGGTAAGGAGAGAGATTCAGGGGAGGGGGGGTAGGAGCAGGGGAAGTAGAAAGAGAATGAAGGAGGGAAGGAGGAGGGGAGGGTGAGAGACACCCTAAAATCATTTTAGAAAATGTAACATGTTTTCTTTTATGTCTTTTATAATATTGGTCACAGCCCGTTCTTAGCATATTTTAAATCAATCTTAATGATGCTATGCCTTTTAAATATTTATTTATTTATTTATTTATATATTTATGAATATTTATGAGATGATTTGTTTGTAGTTTGGGAAATTTTTCCCATTCATTGTCATGCAGTGATACATTGTTTTTTAAATTCTACGATGTAATGGTTACATTTTAACGGTTTGTCTATGTCTATGAAAAACTTTTATGCACTAGCACTTTAAATGAGTGGAAGCACCACAACAGCGTGTCATGTGATCAAGGCATCTTTGATAGCGAAACGCGTAATGGCGGTGGTGCAGGGCGTTTAACACATTAAATCTACATTGCACCTTATTGGGTCTGCTTTTGTCTATCCAGGAGAGGATGTTGTTTGGGCGAAGTCCAGTGATATTATATATAGTATATGCTATATATATATAGTCCCAAAAAATTCATGCTGAGGTCATCTCTTCAGGGAATAGGAGGAATGGTTTCTGTGCTTTTAACCAGGTCTTTCTCTCTTTTCTTCTCTTTGAAGGTCTTGCTCGATGGCCACCGCCATAGATTGGAGGTAAGGCCACAACACTACGCTGTTATGTTAGTTACTTTTTTACCCAATCTCATTCACTAATTTGGTTGTGGGTTAGGAAGTTCCCGTCACCAGTCTCCTGTGATATGAGAGATGGAAAGAAGGGAAAAGTCCAAATAAACTTTAGGCAAGTCTTCCTTCTCTTGGGCACCTGGTGAATATAGTTAGTTTCCTAAGTTTAAGAAACCCCTGTGTCTTTGAGATTATTCTGAATAATCCTTCATTTAAGTCAAAATAAAGGCAAAGTTTTTGCCTTTTTCCTTTTCTCTAACCTCCCCTTTTCCTTCACCATAAAATAAATCCCTTGTAGATAAGTTTGTTAGTATGAGAGAAAAGAGAGAAAAGAAAATGGTATACAAATCAATAAACTTCAGCCGATTAAATTGTTCCCGTTTAACTCGTTCAAGAAGCCACAACGAGTTGTGGTGGGCTTTCGTTCAAAGGCTGGCGGTGTTCATCACTCTTCACTCCACTCTTCCGTATCGTCACTTTCTGCTGCAACCTCGTCATATTCTGCTTTGGTTTCCTCTGTATCACGGCTCTCCACTCCACGGTTGTCGGTCCCTCCTGCAGATCCTGTTTGCTCCACCTGATATCTCCTCTTACACTCTCCTTCCAAGTCGGCATCACTCTCGATTTCGGGGAACTCCTCCTTTTGGTCCATCGTAGACTTTATTCCTCCTGCTCCTTCCTCCAGTTCCTGCAACACAGAGTCTTTTCTAACTGTCCCCGGTTGGGTTGATGACGTCAGTCCTGCCCCCTTCCTATTGCTTGGTTTTTCCATTTCCTTCAGGTGCTGCTGTCGTGAATCGGGGATTGCTGAAGCAGCTGTGGTCACGACTTCAGGTGGGGGAGTTGGTTAGGGCTTCCTCACTGTGAGTTAACATGCACTCAGACATACAAAAATCAATACTATTGTATTTATTTTGAGACTCATTCATATTAACTAGCATCATTTTCACAGTCCCTAATTTGTTTTTTTCACTTTCATCTCAACAAATCAATTCCTAATCTAATGCAACACCTCAATTGTATAATTGTTTTTACACCCCAGTTCCCCATCCTACCTTGTCTATGGCTTTTGGGCCAGCTACAATGGAATCTCAGCTGCTAATGACAAGAGAAGGCTTGACCAACATTCATATACTCAGGAGATGGTCCGTGGACCAACCCTGACCTTATCAACTCAAGTAAATGGGAAAAACAGAACAAAACATGGTTTACACTCCAACACCAATCATATCTAGATTCTAGACAATGATAAACATTAAACCTGATTATGAAAATGTAACAGAAATAACTAAATTAATCAAGACATGCCGAGGAAATGTCATAATCTCTTCAGTCACTTCATTAGTGTCCAGTTGTACTACAAGCTGCAGTTATACTACTGGGGAGGTTTACTCCCCAGTGCAACTCAAATTTTAGTCAGGAATGCCAGCACTTCTAAAACGTATTCAAAGATCCAGAAGTCACTTTTCAGAAGAAGTCTTAGTGTAGGTTGTTACACAATCTTGCGCTGTTTCCCTACCACCTTGAGCTCTGAAATTCAACTTCTGAAACCTTGTCCTCTTTTTGATGTCTCAAATGTTAAGTTGGAGAAAATAAGGTAGGAGGAGCACTTACTGGACTTAAATCAGCTAGCGATCCTCACTTTATCCAACATATGCCCCTTTATATGTTAAGCAAGGAACTACGCAGTGATTGTTCTAGGAGGGGCTTCCTGATGTAGGCTTCTGGAAGGGAACCCTGTGAGCCCCAACTGTCATCCAATCTTGGACAGCTCCATCAGCCTCTTGGAGAGTATTTGCTTTAAGCAGATGGCTTAAAGATTCTGCACAAGTGTATTGCCTTCAGCACACTCAGGGATGTGCAAACATTGCAAATTCTAACTTCTGAATCAATAATCAGTTCCTTGCTTTTTCTTTGAAACTTCCTTTTTAATGCTACATCAGTTTTATGCTTTCTAGGAGGACAGCTAATGTCCAGTGTCTCAATTTTTCCTTCTATATCAATGACACTAGTGGCAAACCCTCCCAACTTCTAATACATGGTTTCCAGTTTGCTTCTACTTGAATAGTGTCTTTTCTGTTGGCCATTTCTGTATGTTTGGATTGTTGCACTGCAGCAAGGGTTTGCTTGAATAGCAACAGGATATCTTTTTATTTTTGCTTTCCGGATCCTGTATTTTGGCAGCCTTGCTCACTCTATTGTTGAAGGATCCCAGGTGCTATCCGTGAAGTATAGGCGCTATTATATACAGATACTGAGTCATTTATTTTCCTTTAAAATCATTGGAAGCCATTTCAGAATCAGTCAGCTTCTGATGATGAATCTAGGGATTGAGATATAACCACTTCTCCTTTGTCTTCTTACCCCCTTTCTCCTGGCTGTTTTTCTTTAATTTAAGTACAGAAAAATAACTTGTCACAGATGTCTCTGGAGGTAACTGTAGTGTTTGTGATCTTTGCTGACTGTTTCTCAGAACTTTCTTAGTTTTGATCAGTTCCTCTTGTACCTTAAAAGCTGTCATGGTAGAGAGAGCTTCAAAGCCATTTGATTCCACAAGACCCAGATGCTCTAATAGAAGAAAAGGAAAGCCCTCCACCCCATCTCCCTTATGAAAGGCATTGGAAAATTCTTCTTTTTCCTAGCTTAAGATAATCCATTTCTTTGGAAGAGTTATCTTGAGATATTGACATTTGACTTTTTAAGTCTTAATGCTTTTCGTGCTTTCTTCTCCTCATTCTGCTCCCTCTACTCAATATGGGAGGTATGACTTACCCAGTCCTTGGGTAGACCTGTATATTCTTTCCTGTGAGTGGTGTCCCAGCAATCACTGTTTTATAACGTTGGTAGCTTTGCTGGAGGTGTGAAAGTGTCTACTTCATACCCCAGAGCCCTTGTTACAGAACAAAGGCAACCTATCCTAAGCATGACCCTTGATCTTGTTATATCCTTTTCACTCCATCAGTCGACCCCTCATTGGGAACTTCTCTGTCACTCCTTCTCTTTTGGATCTATTTATAGTATGCGGTGCAGTCAGCGAGGTAGAATTTTTAGGGAACCCTTCCATTTACTCTTAAAGAGCAAATAAAGAGCACAGAGCCCTAGCAGCTCGATGACTGGTAAGATGGAAAAGGGGAAATTATTAGTGAGCCTAGACTGATCTGTTTCGGCTTTCTCAAAAACATTGGTGTCAGACATCTTGTCCCCCCATTATTCAATACCATTGCCCAGTGTCTAAGAGGAGGTTTTCCAGGCACACTCACTCCATTCCTCTGAGTGGGGGTGCTCTCCTGCCTCTCAAATGCTTAACTGTCTTCAGATTTTCACATTCTTTCAACCTTTTTTCCTGTTAAGTTGCAGATTCTGTTTGACCAATCACAGAAGTGAAGGTTACATGCTCACCGCATGCCACCATCTGCTTCCCAAGCTGCAGCTTTCTCTCTCTTGCAGCATCTCCATTCCGCTGAGAGGGTCCTCTAATGCAGGTCTCTGACGAGTAGGTGCTGTAACGGCCTGTGACACTGATTGTAAAATCATTATGTCACTCTATAGCTTATTTTCGATTGTAGGGCCACCAGAACAGATCTCAAGGAATACACGGACTCTGTCGGAACCGCACGGAGGTCATCTTCCTAGCAATAGTCATTACTAGTATAAAGTGTCTATTGGAAGCGGGTGAGGTACCTCATGGTAGCCCTGGATGACGTGCCTCAAGAGAGCACAATATGATGTGCCTTGTGGAAGTACTGGGTGGCATGCTTCGTTGGAGCACTGTGTCTTGTCCCTCACGGGAACACTGGGTGACGGGCATGAGAAAAACACTGGCTCTTCTGGATGAGGTGAGCATTCAGAGATCTGCACCTGAAGTGCTTTTGGTGCGGTACAATTCAGTAGCTTGGGGCTATGTACATTAAGGGGGGACAGGGGACAGAGTCATGAGCAGTAGGTCACTCACAGCAATGTAAATGGAAGCTTGTGATGATGTACGATAAAGGGAGCATGTTGCTGTGCCCCATGTCATCTTCAGCCTGCTCTCGGTTTTTGGCCAGCAGCATTTCGTGCGCTGTTATTTTTATGCCTATGCTTCTATGGTACTAGCTCAACTACAAGTCCAAGAATGCAGGGTTATTTTAACTAACAAGCCACAATTGTATGACAGCCTCATACATGCCAAAGGTACCTTGGAAGCTACTCGGATGTATAGATAGTCGGAAAGTAAAATGATTTGCCAATTTGACATTTGTATGTTTTCTACTTTCTCTACTTTTTAGGTGTCCTGCATTATGAACAAAAGTTAGCATCTAAGCGATCCACTGTGGGGTGAAATTGCAGTACAGTAATCATCCATATTTTCAGTCTGCCTTCTTGCGAGTTTAGGAACCTGCCTTCTGGCACTTGCTGTTTTCCATTTTCTTCTTGTTGGTTTGAATTGATAATCATTTCTTTTGTAAAGCCTGCAAATGCCGATGTTGTCTTGGAGCTAATGTCAACTGCTGTAACACAGGAATGATCCTGGACTGAAACCTACTGCTTACATCTTATCTGATTGGGAGAGAGAAGAGACAAGTTTTAAGCTGTTTCCTAAAGATAAGTAAGTTAGACTGGCCTCCCAGATGTTCGGGTAGGTTATTCCACAGTAGTGCGCTTGGAGTAGATAAAACTCCTACCTCTCCAATTCTTTCTTTTGAATTTACGGACCTTATCTGTCCTGGAATAAGTTGAACATAACGTTCTACTAGGACTATACCAGGTAAGATTTTTCCTCAAACGCTGTGGCATCTCCATACAGGGTTTTATGAGCCAGACATAAGGCCTTAAACCTTACTCTTTCCTTCACCGGGAGCCAATGAAGTTGTCGTAGTGTCCCTGATACTTGCTATCCTTGGAATGTTCTATAAAAGTCTTGCCGCTGAATTCTGTAAGCCTTGCAAACTTTTCAATGAGCGCTGGTTAATGGCCAAATATAATGAATGTAGTTTGTGAAATGCACAGCTGTCCCTTGGGCGTCCCAGTGCTAGAAGTACTCGTAGAATCCACAGCCATAGATCAATTATGAGGCAGCAAGTAGCCAAGTTTTTAACAGCTTACAAAACTGCAGCTCATTGCTGGTGCTTTGGAGGTTCACCAACAGCTTGTCCCAACCACACAAGGCCAGAAAGGAAAAGCAGCAACTGTCTATGCTCACCCACCTAAACTTTGGGACTGCAACCAAATGAGCCTGTGATGAACTTATTGCTTGAGACAGAAGATAATGAATGATGTGAGATAGATACACATCGGGGGATTTTAGGCTCAAACACGCAGACACATTCCGAACAGCTTGCAGACAATATTTCAAGTGGCTAGGGAGGCCCAGGTGCAAAATATTGGAACAGTCCAATCTCAAGGTAATTAGCAGGAGAACCACTGTCTTCTGCGTTTTCATCAAGAGGAGGAAAGTGATGTTTTTAGGGAACGGAGCAGGAAAAAGCCCAAGAACACCACAGAAGAGAACTGGGGCTGAAAAGAAAGCTTCTTGTCAAATTTTACCCACAGATCCTTAGCTACTGTGGCAGGTTGAGGTGGAGGGGGCAAAGCAGCAGTTGTCTTGAAAAGACCCGAGCAATAGAATTCCAGTCTCATCTGAAAAACATTTAAGGTTGCTCTTGCCCATCCAGTCCAGTAGTGACACTAGGCAGGCTTTGAAGGAATCCTGAAGTGCAACCAATCCATTCTCAACTGTTAGGATCTGCTGCGTGTCTTCCATTCCATTCAATTCACAACATTTCTAGAGCGTGAAGCTGCTTTCGGAGAGGCGTCCCAGTACTAGCAGAAAGTTCAAGGCGGAAAAGGTCTAAAAAGAGAAAAGGACCCATTAGCCTAGCAGACAGGAGTCAAAAAGCCAAGTCTTGAGACTCTTGTCTGAAACAGGGTTAAGAAGGGCTGGAACGCAAACCAAGAGGTAGTGCATTCCACAGTCTGGGAGCTAGATAAGAGAAGGAACTCCCTTCTCTTCTTGCTTTGTAGATGCGTGGACCTTTATGAGTAAAGGCTTTGAAAGCAAAAGTGAGCACTTTAAATAAATTGAATCCTCTTGATGACCGGGAGCCAATGAAGATGACGGAGGTGATGAGAGACTGATGAACGCAGGGGAATTTTAAGGATTAGGCTAGCAGCAGCATTTTGTAGAATTTGTAGCCGTTGAATTAGAAAAGCAGGCAGGCCTAAATACAGGCTATTGGCATAGTCCAATTTAGACGTGACCAAAGCATGAACAATCGTTTTCTGACAGTCTTCAGGAATCAGGTGGAGCATCCTTTGGAGAGCCCTCAAGGTAGCGAATAGTGTTTTGACTTGAGGCTCAAAAGTGAGATTGGAATCGAATTTATCCTGAGGTTCCTCACTACTGGAAGGAGGAACACCTAATGCCGGTGGCCACTAAATGTTAGCCTTCAGGGAAGACTTGGGGCCAAAAAAGAGGATCTCAATTTTTCAGAATTAAGTTTCAGGCAGCTTCCATTCATCCATTCCACAATGGCCTTCAGGCATGGTTTAAGAGAGCACAAGGTTGCTGACGCAATTTCGTGAAAGGCCAAGAGGACCATGGTGTCATCTGCATAGGAAACCACCCGCCCCCCCCCAAGACTCCGCAAGTTAAGCCAAAGGCTCAAGGTAGATATTAAATAGGGTTTGGCTAAGCTCTGAACCCTGGGGCACGCCACACTCTAATGGCTTAGATGAAGAGGTGAAAGGAGGCAGGAAGACTACCTGAGAACGATCCTTTAAAAAGAATTTAGCCAGAGTAAAGCCCGATCTCTGATTCCAATCTTCTCAAGCCTGTCTAGCAATATGGAATGCGAGGCAGTATCGAACGCTAAAGACAAGGCCAAAAGCATGATCATTACTGGCGTACTATGATCAAGATTTTCCTTAATTTATTCGGGGACCTCAAGTAAAGCAGATTAAGCACTATAGCCCGCTCGAAAACCAGATTGTGAGTCTTGAAAAGGAGATTGGACTCTAAAAAATGCAATAGATGCCTGTGGACCCTTTTCTCCTCGAATTTAGCAATTGTGGGGAGAAGAGTAATTGGCCTGAAATTGCTTAAGACTTTTGGGTCAGAAGACTTTTTTTCAACAAAGAGAGCAATAATGTTTGTTTCCACTTTTTTGTAACCATTGCGGATTCAAGAGAGGTATTCATGAGTTTTTAAAAAATGGGGTTGATC
The DNA here is from genome assembly GCA_963921515.1 of Calotriton arnoldi. Taxonomy (NCBI): domain Eukaryota; kingdom Metazoa; phylum Chordata; class Amphibia; order Caudata; family Salamandridae; genus Calotriton; species Calotriton arnoldi. Next base: position 1,333,684 of record CAWUFW010004720.1, read on the forward strand.
ACTGTGGTGGCAAGATCAAAGAAGAAAGAGGGCAGGAATCCAAAGGGGCGCCAGATATGCATAATGCAAGTTCAGCCTCTGAGTCTTTGAGGAAATTAGGGGCAAACCTCGAGAGAACAGGGCCAGGTTGAGCAGGAGCTAGATCCACCAACATAGTAGGTAGCTGCATAGTAAATTGCTTATAGATAATCTGGATCTTATTGAAGAAGAAATCGGCCAGCTCTTGGCATAGCGCCACCGAAGGGGAGTGTAGGAGAATAGGATCTGCCTCTTATGTTGCCCCCACTTTTTTTCTGATGTTTACACTGGTTTCTGGCTATAGTCTGGCTGGGACCCTGCCAATCAGGGCCCCAGCCTCTCTGTTCTCTCTAAACGACTTGGAGTGCACTCTAGGTGCACTAGTGATTGGATACTGTGGTACCTTATGAGTCCCTAGTATATGGTACCTTAGGTACCAAGGGCATAGGTACTTCACAGGCCTACCAGGGGCTGAAGCATGTATTATGCCACCCCTGGGAAGCAGACTAAATCTGACACCACAGGCCTGCTACTGCAGCCTGGGTGGGGAGGTGCTAGCACCCCTCACTGAGATATAGGTTCCCTATATCCCTCCTGCACACACATTTATACTTATCAGTTGCCCCTAAGGCAGGCCCTATCAATCCTGAGGGCAAGGTGCTTAGTTCCTATGTGAGAGGGTGCCTCTGCCTGAGCAGGACCCCTCTGCAGCTCTCGGAGTCTATTCTCTGGGGCTGTTTGTGAATGCAGTCAAACCATATACTCTTAAGTGCATTATATCCTCGCGGTAAATGCTACCTTTGGAATGGCTGCATCAAAACATGTTGTGTTTGGTGTCAAACACTTTGGAATCATACCCCCACACCAGTAACTGGTGTGGGAGTATGATCCCACCCTTCTAGAGGGATAGACATGTACCTACTGTGGAAACGCGGTAGAATCCTAAAGAGCCCTGGCATCACAAAATGGATGCCACCAGTCACAGACACTGGGCTGCCCTCCTGCTGATGACCGACACTCGCAGTGGAGGAGGCCCAACAATAGATATCCTGTCCCAAGGGGGTGTGACCACCTCCCAGACAGGGTTTAGTGTATTGGGGCTGGGTGGGTGCACTCCTAGAGTGCTTTGAAGTCCTGCACTGGGGGAGCAGAAGGCTCCTCTGTGCATACCCCAGTTCAAACCGGCTCAGGGGCTACCTGCCCCTGCTCTGGCGTGAAATTGGACAAAGGGAAGTGGGTGTAGCCACCCACTCCCCTGACCCTCCCATAGGTGGGGTCATAGAGCTAGTCCCTCCCTTCTTTCTAGTATAAGAGGGGGAACCTGTGCATTGCAACCTAGATACCCCTGGATGACGCTCTAAAGAAGAATCCCGGACCTTCGACGTTCCACTACCTCTGGAAGACTGAAGAATCTCCCTTGGAGTCAAGGAGTGACTCCCTGCTTGGCAGGCACCAAAAACTACAACGACGGTCGCAAACTACGCCGCTCCCGCCGGAGCCTAAAGTCCCTGCAGCCCAGGAAGAGGATTTCCTGACTTCTCCAAGGCCATCGTGAGTCCCCAGCGAAGCTGAGGCAAGTGGACCCCACGAGCGATGAGGAACCGCAGCCCCTGGGTACCGTGCACTATTGTCAAGTGCAACCCTTTCACGACATTCTACGAACTTGTGCTTTGGACCACGTATGGTCCCAGCCTCTAGCAGAGATCCCTCCCAAAATCAGAGGCCTACACTATCCCGAGTGACCGTGGGCCCCTGTTGAGTGAATCCTCCTGAGGCGTCTTTGCAATCCTTTGCCAGCCGGCTTGTGGGTCCCCAGAAGACTTTTTAACAAAACCAAAGGGCTCCCCTGGTTGCTCCAGGCCTGCCCTGACCTACCTTCTCTGGGTAAGTCCCCCAGACCTTGCTGGTCTGCACCATTGACTTTTCCTCTCCTCCACGAGACTTGCTGCTACCAAGGCTTGTTGGCTCTAATTGGGTCGCTGACACCACAGTCAGCTGCAGTCTTTGTGGGACACACTGAATCCAGCTCCTGGCCATCCTTGACGCCTCCTGGACCTCGTGGTCGAAGAGTCAAGACACCCGTGAACGACCTGAATGTGTCGACGACGGTGGGCATTCATCTTCCTTGCCCCGGGTCACTGCCAAGTGACTTTGAACACTGTCCCCTCTGCTTTCAGGTCTTCCTCCTTCCGATTCCAGGCTTGGATTCACCGGACACTTCTCCTGTCGTCGCAAGCAACAAGTCTTCACTGGCTCCCATTGAAAACGACGCCGCGACCCGACACCAAAGGATACCTATGCACCCGGCTCCCCTGGGTGAGGTAACTTCAGCACTACGGTGCTCCTGTGGGTGATGGCCCTAGAACTACTTACCCTGTAAGTGGCTTGCTTGTAGCTACTCTAGAAGTGCCCTAAAACTCCTATTTTCCAAGTGCGATTATCGCATTGACTCGTACAGGGCTCGCGTCTGTGTTAGACACACCGCGTCCTTCTCCCTTGCAACTCTACCCGTAACCGCGTCCTTCGACTCGTACTGGGTTCGTGTCGGTGCTTTCGCCTCGAACACGCAAGGGACCTTTAACATTGATATCTCAATCGCGTCCTTGCGCATAGACTCGTACAGGACTCGCATCGGTGTCTGAACACCGCGTCCGTCCCCTGTGGGTCTCCTGCAACTACCTGTGGTGGTTCTTTGGGGTCCCTCGATTCTATATGCTCTAGGCCCAGGTCTAGCCAAGCGAAGATTGTGATATTTGATTGTGCTAACTTATTTTTGATAACATTGATTTGTACATATGTTCCTGACTTCTAATCTCATAAAGAGATTAGTAGAGAGTTGTTTAGTAATAAATACATATATATTTGATATATATACCTGTGTGGTGTCTTTTCATTTGGTGATTCAGGAGATTGTGTGGTAAAACAAGCTGCTTTACATTCCTCCAAGACTTAGCCTGAAGGCTGCTCTCCACAGCTACCACTAGGATAGCTTTCTATAAAGGTTGTCTTAAACCTACCTACCATAAGAGTCGAATTGTTCTGGTGCAAGGTGTCCACTTTAACCAGTGGACAGCATATACCAGGCCAACTTCTCACATTGGTGGCAGCGGTGGGATTCCAGCTTGCTATTGTTTTACCAGAAAATCTCTATTTGAATTACTAACTGAAAACCACTATAGGTACTCAAGGTACATATAAAGTCAAGCTTAGTATCAATAAGTTCTACTGAACTTAGAGCTGTGTGCCAAGGGATAGCACACCCTTTCTACAGCTCAAGCTAGTATCAGTAGGCCACAAACTAGTGTAGGTAGTACAACACTGCACAACACTAGAATGTCCTTAAAGGATGGACCCAGTGGATCCATTCAGCTTCAGTATAAGGACATGACTTTCTTTGACTTGAAAGCCATGTGTGCTGAGAGGCACCTGAAGATAGGACAGAGTCCCTCCACACTACACCTGATAGATCTGCTGACAGCAGATGATCTTAGATTAGCTCTAGGAGCTAATGGGTCTGAATCAGTGAGTGGGTCAATTACAGTGTCTGGGTCAGATGATGAACATCAAGTTGACCAAGACTCTGTGATTGTAGGGCCAGGCCCCAAGGGGTCTGAAAGGGACAGAGGAATTCTCCCTAAGAGAACTGACACAGTGGAGGAGAGGCATAGGTCCCTTTCTAGGGACTCTGACCGCTCCTATCACTCTGGCAGAGAATTTGTCCAGCAGAGGAACTCCTACTTCCCAAGAAGAGAGACCTCCTCTGAAAGACTGTACAAACTGCTGCAGTATGAGGAAGCAAGATTTGCCCTCAAGACCAAGCAGTTGGCATTAGATAAAGAAGCCTTTGAGCTCCAGAGAGCTTCTAGAAGAGAGGGGTTAGAACCCCCTGGTGGCAGCAACAGTGTCCCTAGAGGCAGGGAAAATATTCCAGACCATAGGAACCTGAGCAAGGTTGTTCCTCCCTACCAGAGTGGGGATGATATCCATAAGTGGATAACTGCTATGGAAAGGGCCTGTAGAGTACAACTGGTCCCCCAAAAGCAATGGGCAGCAATCTTGTGGCTCTCCTTTTCAGATAAAGGTAGAGACAAGCTCCTCACTGTTAGAGAAGAGGATGCTGATGACTATGAAGTCCTGAAGAGTGCACTGTTAGATGGGTTTGGCTTAACCACTGAGCAGTACAGGTTGAAGTTCAGAGACACCCAGAAGGCACAGACTCAGGACTGGACTGACTTTGTAGATTGTGCAACCAAGGCTCTGGAGGGTTGGCTGGTTGGCAGTAGGGTTACTGATTTCAAGGGATTGTATAATCTAATGATGAGAGAACAGATCCTTAATAATTGCCAGAACCAGTTGTTGCATCAATGCCTGGTGGACTCAGATCTGACCTCTCCCCAAGAATTGGGAAAGAAGGCAGACAAGTGGGTCAGAACCAGGGTGAGGCAGAAAACCCAGAACCAAGGGGGTGACACAAAGAAGCAGGATTCTAAGGGCTCTGAGAAAAGTGGGGATAAGTCAAAAGACCAGAAGTCTTCACAAGGGCCCCAAAAATCTGCATCTGGTGGGGAGTCACAATCCAACAAGGGAAAAGGCCAAAAGAAGCCCTGGTGCAAATTCTGTAAACAGAAAGGGCACTGGACTTCTGATTGTAACAAGTCCAAAGACTAAACCACCACCACTCATGCCCCTAAGTCAACTGTTCCCCCTAGTTCAGCTACTGGTGGAGGTGGTACTCAGAATAAGGGTGTAGTAGGGTTGAACCTGGGTTCTGAAGTGGACTCTGGCCTAGTCAGAGTACCCACTCAGGCAATGCTGATTTGTGATGGAGACATTGACATGTCCTTCCTAGTAAGCCCCAGTAATCTGGGCAAATACAAACAGCAGCCTGTAATAAATGGCAAACAGGCTTTGGCATTTAGGGACACAAGTGCTAGTGTCACCATGGTGGCAGAGGATCTTGTGGACCCTGGACAGATCATCCTGGGTGAAATGTACCAGGTGACCAATGCAAGCAATGCCAGGACCAACCATAGTCTGGCAGTTGTGAATTTCTCCTGGGGAGGGGTAACTGGCCTCAAGAAGGTTGTAGTCAGTGCAGACCTCCCTGTAGAATGTCTATTGGGCAATGATCTAGAAACTTCAGCCTGGTCTGAAGTAGAGTTATGGACTCATGCTGAGATGTTGGGCATCCCTGCAGAGGTATTTGCTGTGACCAGGTCACAGGCCAAAATGCATGACACTGAACCAGCTCTGGATCCTGAAATTATGGACCAGATGCTTCCCAAGAAGAGGAGCAGTAGGGTTAAGGCAGTGCCTTCCCTCTGTCTCAGATCACAGATTCCCCTCTTGAGGGAGGAGAAGCAGATCCTGAGGAAGGAACTGCCCCAGAGGGACTTGAGCCTGACCAGGTTGAGTTCCTGGGGACAGGGGGCCCTTCTAGGAAGATCTGAGTAAGGAGCAACAGTGCTGCCCCTCTCTTGAACCCCTCAGACAGCAGGCTGCTGCTGAGGCTGCTGGGAGTGCTAGTGGGTCCCATAACGTTTATTGGGATGAGGGACTCCTATATTCTGAAGGTAGAGATCCAGCCCCTGGAGTCACCAGGAGGTTGGTAATACCTCAGAAGTTTAGGGGTTCCTCTTGACCCTAGCACATGACATCCCTTTGGCAGGTCACTTGGGCCAAAACAAGACCTGGGACAGGCTTGTTCCACATTTTCATTGGCCACATATGTCAGAGGACACAAAGGAGTTTTGTCGCTCCTGTGTCACATGCCAAGCCAGTGGCAAGGCAGGTGGCACCACAAAGGCCCCACTGATACCACTACCTGTGGTGGGGGTACCCTTTGAAAGGGTAGGGAATGACATTGTTGGTCCCCTTGACCCTCAAACTGCATCTGGGCACAGATTTATCCTGGTGGTAGTGGATCATGCCACCAGGTACCCAGAGGCAATTCCCCTGAGGACCACCACAGCCCCTGTGGTGGCAAGAGCCCTCATTGGAGTTTTCGCCAGAGTGGGTTTCCCAAAGGAGGTAATCTCTGACAGAGGTACCAACTTCATGTCAGGATACTTGAAAGCAATGTGGAAGTAGTGTGGTGTAACTTATAAGTTCACCACCCCTATCACCCACAATGCAATGGGTTGGTTGAACGCTTCAACAAAACCCTTAAGGGAATGATTAAAGGACTCCCAGAGAAGCTTAGGCGGAAATGGGACCTTCTTCTTCCCTGCCTGTTGTTTGCATACAGAGAAGTTCCACAGAAGGGGGTTGGTTACAGCCCATTTGAGCTTCTGTTTGGGCATCCTGTAAGAGGTCCATTATGTTTGGTAAAAGAGGGCTGGGAGTTACCTCTCAAACCCCCCAAACAAGATGTGATGGACTATGTACTTGGTCTCCGCTCCAGGATGGCTGAATACATGAAAAAGGCAACCAAAAACCTGGAGGCCAGCCAAGAATTACAAAAAGCTTGGCATGACCAAAGGCTGTGCTGACTGTATACCAGCCAGGACAGAAAGTGTGGGTGTTGGAGCCTGTGGCCCCAGCAGCCCTCCAAGACAAATGGAGTGGCCCCCATACAATAGTTAAGCAAAAGGGAGAAGTCACCTATCTGGTGAATCTTGGAACTCCCAGGAGCCCCCTGAGGGTGCTCCATGTCAACCGATTGAAACCATATGTTGACAGGGCTGACATGGGCTTGCTCATGGCAACTGATGAGGAACAGGAGGAGGAGAGTGACCCTCTCCCTGACCTGCTCTCACAGAACCCTGATGATGGGTCAGCAGATGGTGTTGCTTTGGCAAGCAGCCTCACTGACCATCAGCAAACTGAGTGCAGACAAGTTCTGCAGCAGTACAGACATATGTTTAGCCTGACCCCTAGTCAGACTACCTGGTGCACCCATGAGGTGGACACTGGAGACAGTCTGCCTGTCAAGAGTAAAATCTATAGGCAACCTGACCATGTCAGGGACTGTATCAGGACTGAAGTCCAGAAGATGTTGGAGTTAGGTGTGATTGAGCCCTCAGATAGCCCATGGGCTAGCCCAGTAGCCCTAGTACCCAAGCCTCATACCCAGGGTGGTAAGAAAGAAATGAGGTTTTGTGTAGACTACAGAGGCCTCAATGCAGTCACCAGGACTGATGCCTATCCCATACCCAGGGCAGATGAGCTGATTGATACTTTGGCCTCAGCCAAGTATCTGAGTACATTTGACCTAACAGCTGGCTACTGGCAGATCATGTTAGCTGATGATGCAAAAGCCAAAACAGCATTTTCGACCCCTGGTGGGCACTACCACTTTGTGGTGATGCCCTTTGGATTGAAAAATGCACCTGCCACTTTTCAGAGGTTGGTGAACAAAGTTCTGGCAGGGATGGAAACTTATTGCTCAGCTTATCTAGATGATATTGCTGTCTTTAGTTCCTCCTGGCAGGATCACCTGGTCCACCTCAGAAATGTTTTGGAGGCTCTGCAGAAAGCAGGCCTCACTATCAAGGCCACTAAGTGCCAGATAGGGCAGAGTCAGGTTGTGTACCTGGGCCACCTTGTGGGTGGAGGCCAGGTTCAGCCTTTACAGAGCAAAATCCAAACCATAATGGAATGGGTTGCTCCAACCACCCAGACACAGGTGAGAGCCTTCTTAGGCCTGACTGGGTACTATAGGATGTTTGTGAAGGGATATGGATCTATAGTGACCCCTTGAATGATCTAACCTCAAAGAAAATGCCAAAAAGGTTCAGTGGACAGCTAGCTGTCAGAAGGCATTTGAAGACCTAAAGCAGGCCATGTGCACTGCCCCCATCTTACAGAGTCCAGACTACACCAAAAGTTCATTGTCCAAACAGATGCTTCTGAGCTGGGTGTGGGAGCTGTACTGTCTCAACTGAATGATGAAGGTCAAGACCAGCCAGTAGCTTTCATTAGCAGAAGGCTGACCCCTAGAGAGAAACGTTGGTCAGCTATAGAGAGGGAGGCCTTTGCTGTGGTGTGGGCCCTGAAGAAGCTGAGGCCATACTTGTTTGGCACTCACTTCATAGTTCAGACTGACCACAAGCCCCTCCTATGGCTTAAACAGATGAAAGGTGAAAACCCAAAACTTTTGAGGTGGTCCATTTCCCTACAGGGGATGGACTATACAGTGGAACATAGACCCGGGACCCAACATGCCAATGCAGATGGACTCTCAAGGTATTTCCACTTAGAACACGAAGACTCAACTGGTCAAGGTTAGTTTAGTGTCGGAGAGTAGGATCTGCCTCTTATGTTGCCCCCACTTTTTTTCTGATGTTTACACTGGTTTCTGGCTATAGTCTGGCTGGGACCCTGCCAATCAGGGCCCCAGCCTCTCTGTTCTCTCTAAACGACTTGGAGTGCACTCTAGGTGCACTAGTGATTGGATACTGTGGTACCTTATGAGTCCCTAGTATATGGTACCTTAGGTACCAAGGGCATAGGTACTTCACAGGCCTACCAGGGGCTGAAGCATGTATTATGCCACCCCTGGGAAGCAGACTAAATCTGACACCACAGGCCTGCTACTGCAGCCTTGGTGGGGAGGTGCTAGCACCCCTCACTGAGATATAGGTTCCCTATATCTCTCCTGCACACACATTTAAACTTATCAGTCACCCCTAAGGCAGGCCCTATCAATCCTGAGGGCAATGTGCTTAGTTCCTATGTGAGAGGGTGCCTCTGCCTGAGCAGGACCCCTCTGCAGCTCTCGGAGTCTATTCTCTGGGGCTGTTTGTGAATGCAGTCAAACCATATACTCTTAAGTGCATTATATCCTCGCGGTAAATGCTACCTTTGGAATGGCTGCATCAAAACATGTCGTGTTTGGTGTCAAACACTTTGGAATCATACCCCCACACCAGTAACTGGTGTGGGAGTATGATCCCACCCTTCTAGAGGGATAGACATGTACCTACTGTGGAAACGCGGTAGAATCCTAAAGAGCCCTGGCATCACAAAATGGATGCCACCAGTCACAGACACTGGGCTGCCCTCCTGCTGATGACCGACACTCGCAGTGGAGGAGGCCCAACAATAGATATCCTGTCCCAAGGGGGTGAGACCACCTCCCAGACAGGGTTTAGTGTATTGGGGCTGGGTGGGTGCACTCCTAGAGTGCTTTGAAGTCCTGCACTGGGGGAGCAGAAGGCTCCTCTGTGCATATGCCAGTTCAAACCGGCTCAGGGGCTACCTGCCCCTGCTCTGGCGCGAAACTGGACAAAGGGAAGTGGGTGTAGCCACCCACTCCCCTGACCCTCCCATAGGTGGGGTCATAGAGCTAGTCCCTCCCTTCTTTCTAGTATAAGAGGGGGAACCTGTGCATTGCAACCTAGATACCCCTGGACGACGCTCTAAAGAAGAATCCCGGACCTTCGACGTTCCACTACCTCTGGAAGACTGAAGAATCTCCCTTGGAGTCAAGGAGTGACTCCCCTGCTTGGCAGGCACCAAAAACTACGACAACGGTCGCAAACTATGCCGCTCCCGCCGGAGCCCGAAGTCCCTGCAGCCCAGGAAGAGGATTTCCTGACTTTTCCAAGGCCATCGTGAGTCCCCAGCGAAGCTGAGGCAAGTGGACCCCACGAGCAATGAGGAACCGCAGCCCCTGGGTACCGTGCACTATTGTCAAGTGCAACCCCTTCACGACGTTCTACGAACTTGTGCTTTGGACCACGTGTGGTCCCAGCCTCTAACAGAGATCCCTCACAAAATCAGAGGCCTACACCATCCCGAGTGACCGTGGGCCCCTGTTGAGTGAATCCTCCCGAGGCGTCTTTGCGATCCCTTGCCAGCCGGCTTGTGGGTCCCCAGAAGACTTTTAACAAAACCAAAGGGCTCCCTGGTTGCTCCAGGCCTGCCCTGACCTACCCTCGCTGGGTAAGTCCCCCAGACCTTGCTGGTCTGCACCATTGACTTTTCCTCTCCTCCACGAGACTTGCTGCTACCAGTAGCGGGCCGTGGTGGGAGTGCTGCCGGGCGGTGACGTGGGGCGGGGGAGGGGCAGGGTGGGGGTAGTAAAGTATGGAATACAGCCGTATAGAGGTAAGTAGACATATAAATACATAAAATGAATTTCGTTGCGCGCGCTGCACCGCCAAATGCGATGCAGCGCGCACAACGAAATTCGTTTTATTTATTTATATGTTTACTTACCTCTATACGACCGTGTTTCGTACTTTACTACCCCCACCCTGCCCCTCCCCGCCCCACGTCACCGCCCGGCAGCACTCCCACCACAGGCCGCTACTGGCTGCTACCAAGGCTTGGTGACTCCAATCGGGTCGCCGACACCACAGTCTGCTGCAGACTTCGTGGCACACGCTGAATCCAGCTCCTGGCTGTCCTCGACGCCTCCTGGACCTCGTGGTCGAAGAGTCAAGACACCCGTGAACGACCTGAATCTGTCGACGACGGTGGGCATTCATCTTCCTTGCCCCGGGTCACTGCCAAGTGACTTTGAACACTATCCCCTCTGCTTTCAGATCTTCCTCCTTCCGAATCCAGGCTTGGATTCCACCGGACACTTCTCCTGTCGTCGCAAGCAGCAAGTCTTCACTGGCTCCCATTGAAAACGACGCCGTGACCCGACACCAAAGGACACCTATGCACCCGGCTCACCTGGGTGAGGTAACTTCAGCACTACGGTGCTCCTGTGGGTGTTGGCCCTAGAACTACTTACCCTGTAAGTGGCTTGCTTGTAGCTACTCTAGAAGTGCCCTAAAACTCCTATTTTCCAAGTGCGATTATCGCATTGACTCGTACAGGGCTCGCGTCTGTGTTAGACACACCGCGTCCTTCTCCCTTGCAACTCTACCCGTAACCGCGTCCTTTGACTCGTACTGGGTTCGTGTCGGTGCTTTCGCCTCGAACACGCAAGGGACCTTTAACATTGATATCTCAATCGCGTCCTTGCGCATAGACTCGTACAGGACTCGCATCGGTGTCTGAACAACGCGTCCGTCCCCTGTGGGTCTCCTGCAACTACCTGTGGTGGTTCTTTGGGGTCCCTCGATTCTATATGCACTAGGCCCAGGTCTAGCCAAGCGAAGATTGTGATATTTGATTGTGCTAACTTATTTTTGATAACATTGATTTGTACATATGTTCCTGACTTCTAATCTCATAAAGAGATTAGTAGAGAGTTGTTTAGTAATAAATACATATATATTTGATATATACACCTGTGTGGTGTCTTTTCATTTGGTGATTCAGGAGATTGTGTGGTAAAACAAGCTGCTTTACATTCCTCCAAGACTTAGCCTGAAGGCTGCTCTCCACAGCTACCACTAGGATAGCTTTCTATAAAGGTTGTCTTAAACCTACCTACCATAAGAGTCGAATTGTTCTGGTGCAAGGTGTCCACTTTAACCAGTGGACAGCATATACCAGGCCAACTTCTCACAGGGAGGGAACATTTTCTTTAGCGGTGGGAGAAAGAAAGGAATTAACAATTTTGAAAAGCTCACGGGGTTTATTAGCTGCCTTCGCCATTGAGGAGGCAATGAATGATTTTTGGGCTTTTGGAATGGTGGCGTGGTAACTTTTCAACGTGGCCTGATAAATTGCTTTAGCTTCCGTGTCATAAGCCAGCCTCCATCTCCCCTCTAGTCTTTTACAATGTGATTTTTCTTCCTTGAGAGAATCTGAAAACCATGGGGCAGATGGTTTACATCTATTAGACTTGAGGGCTTTTTGGGGCGTGGTATTATCCAGTGCAGCGGTCAACCAATTATTATGTCTGGTGTGGTCGACTTCCAGATCCCTGCTACCCTTAAAAGGGGCCGATTGACGCGATTCAACAAGCTGGACTTGAGAGATTTTATGCCATGGTCTGGCGGTTTTCCTGACCAGCCCCTGCCTCTGGCACGGAGCAGGAGTAAGAACGTTAAACGACACCAGAAAATGGTCAGACCAAGTAAATTTAAGTGCCGGACCAACCCTAACTGTAGAAGGGGTTGAAAAAATCAGATCAAGGGTGTGACCTGCTGTGTGAGTAGGCTCCTTTACAAGTTGTTCCAAATTAAAGCCTTCGAGTGAGCTCAGGAAATGCTGTGTCAGTTTGTTATTCTGGTCATCCACATGTAAATTATAGTCCCCAAGAACCACAAAATTGGCATGCAAAGGTGACAGTTGACACAGAGCATCAGAGAAAAAGTGTAAGAAGTCAGCCAAAGCTTCAGGGGGGGGCGATAGATAAGAGCTCCCGATAGTGCAAAGGAGGAGGCTAGGATAATAGTGAAGGCTATACCTTCAATATTATTGAGGTTTATCAATTTAGTAATAGAGCAAGAGTAAGAGGAGTGATATATAATTGCAAGCCCACCCCCGTTTTTCTGTAACCGGTCAATGTGTTTAAAAGAAAAATCAGGGGGGATAGCCAAAGCTATATCAGCAGCCGACCAATCCTTAAGCTACGTTTCAGTAAGAAACAAAAGATCCCATTGGTCATCGTCAAGTAAGTTGAAGATATCTAGAGCATGTCTGGGTATGGATCTGCAAATATTTAGGCAGGCAGAAAAGGAAGGGCCAGGACGGGCAGAAGACATGGTGTCTAAACCATTACAAAGGTCGGTAACATCATCTCCACCAATGGACCAACCAGACTTCCACAAAGCATGATGACATATCCACATACGAGACCACCCTGAAGCCAAAAGACTTAACCATAGGTGCCAGCGGGCCATGTAGATATTAAAAACAAGGTGTTCAAAGATAATCCTTGAAGCACTTTAAAGTTAATTGGCTTGGTGGCCGAGGAAAAAGGTTCCATCCAGACTGCCTGTCCGCTATTCTCCAAGAAAGACCGGATCCACTCGAGTAACTTGCCCTCGAAACCAATGTCCATGAGATTTTTCAAGAGAGTGGCATGAGACACAGTATCAAACACCATCGATAAATCTAATGGTATAAGGGCAGTGTTTCTCCCTTGGCCCAGTGCCATTTAGATGGAATTGAACACTTCCAATAGGGTCGTGCCAGTGCTGTGACGGGGCGAAAGCCCTATTGACTGTGATGTAGCAATCTATACTCCTCAAGAAAGTCTGAAAGCTGACCATTAATCAGCTTCTCAAGCATCTTGATTGATGCAAGCAAAACTAAAATTGGTCATAAGTTGAACAGTAAATCTAAATCTGATGTCAGTTTCTTCAGGAGAGGGACCACTTTGGCCTGCTTACAAGTAAACAGAACGATAGCGGAGCGTAAAGAGGTGTTGAATAGTTTAATAAAAACTGGATTCAGTACCTGAACTGATATACCAAGAACCGAGGGGGGACAGAGATCATCTGGAGGCCCTGATTTGCAGTCCAGAATGGCCTTTTCTGATTCTTCCAGAGGGATGGGCTTAAAGTGCAAGAGAGCACAGTCCCCAGATGAAACAGATGGGGCCAACTCCACCTCTTGTGAGACAATCGGATGGACTGCAATTAGACTGATCTTTATTCCTGTACTTTGCGGTAATGTCTGTCTCTACCTACTGCAGTGACATACATCACACTTTTAACTCCTGGTGTTGCTGACGGGACCCTCGTACACTTCCACTTGAATTGCTAGACACCATGGAATAGCCACCAATTTTTAGACATTTGTTCATCTCTTTCCTCACTGGTCAATATTCCTTTCTTCTTAGCCACACTGCATCTGAGAGATCCTGAAGTAGTGTGACTTTATTGTCAAAGTAATGGATAGAGTCTTCTAATCCAGCCATTTGGATGATTCTTTCATTGAAGGGGAATGGTGTAATTTTAGCCAGTACGTCGTGGGATTAACCCCTCCTATACTATGAACCCTTTCTATTCCTACAAGGAAGCTAGCATCCTCCTTCAGAAGCAGTGTAAAGAGGTCCATAAGGCATTCAACTATGTCCTACACTTCAATTTCGTCCTGCAAATTCTGGAGTTGTATATTGTTCTTCCATGATAAATGTTCAAGAAATTCACATTTTGAAAGAGGATCTTGTCTTTCTAGGAGGACTATGGTAGTAATGTCAACTTGTTCAGTATCCGAAGCAACTGCATGCGTCTCTCTGTTGATTCTAGTCTTAATTTATGATTTGACTTTTTTTTAAATCAAATACATCTTTGTTTTATGGGTTTTATTTTTCGGAAACTGTTTTCAATTCATCCAGATATTCTTAGGGGATATTTTTTTCGCTGCCTTATCAACATTGAACTTTATCATTGCTGATGCCTGATCTTTCTTATGCTCGACAGCTTTAGGTTGTTGTCTTGTCTTCCATTGGGATTGTGACATACACACAGTTACCGTTTGCATTCAAGTACTTATGTTCTAAGGAGTGTGGTAGGCAGCATAAACACTGTGGCTGGGGTTTGGAATGCACTATTTTTCACAGGTGGCAGGGGTGGTCCCTGCATGTGCCCCTGCAAATGTCGGCTCACCCCACAAGCTTGCCCCGATTGCCTCTGCTCATTAGGATTCTTGTTATTTTTCTTCTGTAATGTACACTGCCCAGTTCGGTTCATAGCATCCAAGCCTCTGTGATAGCCATCACTGGTCCTATGACATGTCTCATTGAGGGCTGCTTGCTTTATTGTGTCATTCTGTGGGGCTCCCAGTAGGTGGTTCTAGTACATTTTCTGCTCTCCTTGCCTTCTCTCTCCAGGATGCATGTCAGATCTGGCTAATGCAGAGGACCACTGTGGTTCACCTTTCTCAGCAGGCACAAGTTCTCTCTAAGCTGTTGCATCTTCGGCCCCTGATACCTTATACTCCAGACAGAAAACTTCCAGCAGGTTGGGTCAGCACCCTTCTTTTCGAATTGCAGTCATTTCATGCACCAGTTGCTTGGGTACCAGAATGGCACGTTGTTGGATTTGGGGGTCTCTAGTTGGCATAGGTAGGTTCCTGTGACAAATAGGGACCCTTGCGTCTAGTCAGGGTGAGGGGCTACACTCCTAAAATAACCCCTGCTCACCCCCTTGGTAGCTTGGCACGAGCAGGCAGGCTTATCTCAGAGGCAGTGTGTAAAGCATTTGTGAACACATACAGTAATACAGTGACAACACTACAGATGGACACCACACAGGTTGTATTATAAAAATAGTATTTTTATATAGACTTAACACAAGACCAAACGACAGAAATCCACAATACTGTACTCAAAAATAGACTTTAGAATGTCATAAAATAGTTCAGTTCTCTCAAGTTGTAGATGCGACACTTTACTCTCAATGTACCTTGAATGCGTAACGCAAAGAAAACAAAAGGGTCGCAGGGAAGGTGATACGTCGGTTCCTTACACTCAGGGGAGTGGATGCGTCGGTTCCTTACTGCTGCGCAGGGGAGTTGATGCTCGCTTCCTTACTGTGTGGGGAGTTGATGCGTCGGTTTCTTACTGCTCTCCGGTGCGATGCGACAGATGGCACCTCGATGCGATACTCTTCTCCGGTGCGATGCGATAAAAATGGCATCTTGGCTGCGATGCAACAACGTTGGTGCGATGCGTGCACGCCCGACGGCCATGCGGCGACTCGATGATCTTTGGAGCCGCGACAGGCCCTGCGACGCGCTTCTCCGGTGAGGCGACGATGTCCTCTGTGGCAGCGTCCCGCTTCTCCGGTGATGCGCCGCGCTTCGGCGATGCGATGATGACAGCGGCAGCGGTGTCTCGCTTCCTCAGCGATGCGATGACAGCGGCTGCAGCGGCGACACGCTTCTCGTTGTTGCGTCGCGCTTCCAGCTCCCAGCGACACGCAGTCTCTCAGAAGGCCCAGCACAGCAGCAGGCACTTCAATTCCCAGCAAGGGAATTCAGGGGGGAGATGGTTGGTGAAGTCTTGTATCCCTGAGACTTCAGGCAGGAGGCAAGCTCTAGTTCAAGCCCTTGGAGATTCTTCTTCAAGTTGATGGAAAGCACACTCAGTCCTTTTCTCCTTTCTTTGGCAATGAAGCAACCACTGCAGGCCAACCCCCAAACACACAGCACAGGGGTAGTCTCCTCCTTCCGCTTCCTGGTTCTTCTCCTCAGCAAAGGTTCGTCTTGATTCCCAGAAGTGATCTAAAGTTCTTGGGTCTGGGTCCCAATATTTATTCTACTTTTCTCTGTGTTCTCTGAAGGCAGAGAGGCCTTTGCCTAGTCCAAAACCAGTTCTGGTCAGTCCTGGAGCACTTTGTTGACAAGACTCCTTCTTTCCTTTCACAGTGTAGGCCAGGGACATCAGACACACCACAGGAGGTGGAGCCAGCATTGTGGAGGAAAGGCACAGCCCTATTCAGGTCCCAGGTGCAACTCCTCCCTCCTATCTGCATGCAGACCTCTCTATTCAGCCCTGTGCTGACTCACCCTGTCTCCTGGAAGCCCCCAGCCCCTGTCACTCAAACTCCAGACAAGGAATACATAACCTAGCAGAGGCAGGCTTGGATAGTTAGGCAAGAAAATACCTACTTTCTAAAAGTGGTATTTTCAAACACAGAATGTTAAAACCAACTTCACTAAAAGATGTATTTTATCATTCTGAGTTCAGGCGTACTAAACTCGAATTTCTACCTGGTTCCCTGAGTCAGTTAGGATTATAAGATGTAATAATCTAACTGCCCATTCTGGCCTATGGGGAGCAGGTAGCCTTGCAATAGTGAAAAACGAAAATGGCTGTAATTCACTATTAGGACATGCCACACACACCAGGACATGTCCTACCTTTTACCTACAATGCACCCTGCCCTTGGGCCTACCTTAGGGGTGACTAATATGTATAAAAGGGAAGGTTTAGGGACTGGCAAGTGGGTACACTTGCCCAGTCAACATGGCAGTACCAGACTGCCCACAGGCTCTGCAATGGCAGGCCTGAGACACACTTTACAAGCTGCTCCGGTGGGTGGCACAACCAGTGCTGCAAGCCCACCAGCAGCATTTGATTTACAAGCCCTGGGCACACGCAGTGCACTGTACTAGGGTCTGACTGTAAGCCAAACAAGCCAATCATGGAGTCACTAATCCATACATCAATTTACCATAGGGAGCACTTGCACTGTGGCACTGAACAGCAGTGGCACAGTGCCCAAAAGCATCTAAAACCAGCAAAAACATAAGAGGCAACAGCAAAAAATGGAAGGAGACCCACGCCAATGGTGCCAGGTCTAACACGGGTCCCCTCCAGCTGAAATGTGGGGAGAACTACCCTACCTCCGGGGAGTTCTCATCACTAAGGCGGAAAAATCTGGACAGACCATCAGCATTGGCGTGTTCTGTACCAGGGCGGTGTTCCAACGTAAAGTCCATCCCGTGTAGAGATATGGACCACCTCAACAGCTTTGGATTCTCACCCCTCATCTGCATCAGCCATCTGAGGGGCCTGTGGTCTGTCTGAACCCGGAAGTGAGTCACAAACAAGTATGGTCTCAACTTCTTCAGTGCCCAGACCACAGCAAATGCCTCACGCTCAATTGCACTCCACCTCTGTTCCCGTGGAAGTAACCTCCTACTGATGAAGGCTACAGGTTGGTCTAGGCCCTCCTCATTAATCTGTGATAGAACAGCCCCCACACCATGCTCTGAAGCGTCTGTTTGCACAATAAACTCTTTTGAGAAGTTGGGTGCCAGGAGCACGGGCGCCGTGCACATGGCAGTCTTCAGGGCATCAAAAGCTCTCTGACAGGTGTCAGTCCAAATCACTCTCTTGGGCTGCTTCCTGGAAGTCAGCTCTGTCAAGGGTGCAACAATGCTGCCATACCCCTTGACAAACCTCCTGTAATACCCAGTGAGTCCTAAAAAGGCTCTCACCTCTGTCTGGGTCTTGGGGGTTCCCAAGTCAGGATGGTCTCAATCTTGGGTTGTAGGGGCGCCACCTGGCCGCTCCCAACCTGGTGTCCCAAGTACACCACGGAACCCTGCCCGATCTGGCACTTACTCGCCTTGATCGTGAGGCCTGCTCTCCGCAGCGCCATCAACACTTCCCAGAGGTGGCGCAGATGTTCTTCCCAACTGGCGCTGAACACTGCAATGTCATCCAGGTAGGCGGCACTGAACTCTTTCAGTCCAGCCAACACCTGGTTGACCAACCTCTGAAAGGTGGCAGGGGCATTCTTCATCCCAAAGGGCATAACCCGGAATTGGTAGTGCCCATCTGGTGTGGAAAATGCTGACCTCTCTCTTGCCCCATCAGTCAAGGCGATCTGCCAGTACCCAGACGTTAAATCAAACGTGCTGAGGTACCGGGCAGCCCCTAACCGATCAATGAGCTCATCAGCTCTGGGGATGGGGTGCGCGTCAGTCCTGGTGACTGAATTGAGCCCTCGGTAGTCCACACAGAACCGCAGTTCTGGTGAGACACCCGGTGCGGCAGCCTTTGGGACTAAGACCACTGGGCTGGCCCAAGGACTGTTAGAGGACTCAATCACCCCCAACGCAAGCATCTTGGAGACCTCCTCCTTGATGCAAGCTCTCACCCTGTCAGTCACCCTGTAAGTTTTGTGCTTGACAGGAGGACTGTCCCCAGTGTCTACATCATGGACGCACCAATCAGTGACACTGGGAATCAGGGAGAACAGGTCAGAAAACTGTCCCAGCAACTGGTGACAGTCATTCTGCTGCTCAGGGGTCAGGGTGGAAGAGAGGTTCACTCCATCCACTGACCCATCTTGCTCTGTTGCAGACAGGAGGTCAGGAAGAGGCTCAGTCTCCTCCTCCATTCCAGCATCTGTTGCTAGGAGCATGCCCACTTCGGACCTCTCTAAGTGGGGCTTCAGGCGGTTGACATGCAGGACCCGTAAGGGGTTCCTGGGAGACCGCAAGTCCACCAAGTAGGTAATCGGACTCTTGCGCTCCACCACCTCAAATGGTCCGGTCCACTTATCCTGGAGCGCACAGGGCTCCACTGGGGCCATGACCCACACTTTCTGACCAGGCTGAAGCTCAACCAGAGTGGCATTCTGGTCATACCACCGCTTCATCTCCTCCTGGCTGGCTTCCAGATTCGCCTCAGCGAGTTTTCTGAATCGCCTAGTTTGGTTCCTAAAGGCCAGCATGTAGCTATATACATCCTGGGGAGGATTGCTCCCAGCCTTCCTTGACCAAACTCAAAGGTCCTCTCACTGGGTGTCCATAGAGAAGCTCAAAGGGACTGAACCCTAGAGATTTCTGTGGCACCTCACGGTAAGCAAAGAGAAGGCATGGTAAGAGGACGTCCCACTTACGCCTCATGGGTTCCTCAAGACCCATAATCATGCCTTTGAGGGTCCGGTTGAATCTCTCAACCAGCCCATTACCTTGGGGGTGGTAAGGAGTGGTGAACTTGTAGGTTACACCACACTCCTGCCACAGGGACTTCATATACTTGGAAATGAAGTTGGTACCTCGGTCTGACACCACCTCTCTGGGAAACCCCACGCGGGAGAAAATCCCCATCAGTGCACGTCCCACCACGGGGGCCGTCACTGTCCTGAGAGGGATGGCTTCCGGGTACCGGGAGGCATGGTCCACCAAGACCAGGATGAACCTGTTGCCCATGGCTGTCTTGGGATCCAGAGGCCCCACAATGTCAATGCCCACCCTTTCAAAGGGGTGCTGACCACAGGGAATGGCTGGAGAGGAGCCTTGCGCTTCCTCCCACTCTTTCCACTTGCCTGGCAAGTCTGACAGGTCCTGCAATGAGTGTCTGAACTCTTGCGCATTTGGGGCCAATAAAAATGGGTGACAAGCCTTTCAAAGGTCTTGTCCTGCCCCAAATGTCCTGCTAAAGGCACATCATGAGCCAGCCCCAGTAGGAAGGCTCTGAAGCGCTGGGGTACCCCCAGCACACGGGCTGACCCAGGCTCAGCAACCTTAGGCTCACTATACAGGAGACCATTCTCCCAGTAGATCCAATGTGATCCAGACTGATCACCTGCTGCCTGGTTTGCAGCCTGCTGCCGCAAACCCACAAGAGAAGGGCACTTGTTCTGCTCCTCACAGAACTCTTCCCTGGAGGGACCTCCTTCCTGCTGCCAATGGTTCAGCTCAGGCAGGTCTCCCAGTTCAGCAATCTCTTCCCCAGTAGGCTCCAGGGCATCCCCCTCAGGGTCCGCCTCCTCCTGGGCCGTGGGAACCTCAGGGGCCGGTTTCCCGGGCCCCCTACCTCTTCTCTTTAAGGCAGGCACCTTGGCCATTTTCTCAGGCTCCAGGTCCTCTTGAACACCCTTACTGGCTGCCATAGACCGAGTGGTCACGCAGGCCCACTCAGGCAAACCCAACATCTCTAAATGAGCTCTCCGCTCCACCTTAGCCCAAGGGGAGCTCTCCAAATCGTTACCTAACAGACATTCAACAGGCATGGCTGGCCTCACAGCTACTTGAAGAGTCCCTGAGACCCCCCCACTCAAAGGGAACCTGTGCCACCTTGCAGTGGCTCTCTGTGTTGTCAGCGGCAACAACTGGGTAAAATGCATTTGGGACTACCTGCTCTTCAGACACCAACCGACAACTGACAGCTGTTACACTGGCTCCGGTGTCTCTAAAAGCTTCCACCCTCTTGCCATTGATGGTCACCCACTGCCTGTATTTTTTAGTGTTATCAGGCAGTTGGGTCCTGGGGACCACCTCACAGTCTCCTAAAGAGACAAGGGACATCTCTGCGGGACCCCACCCACCTTGGGCACCCATCTCCTCCCCCAGGGCTACACTAGCCAACTGCCGGGGTGGTGCACCAGTGGGTGCTGTCTTCCCATACAAGGGACATCTAGCATCATAAGAACAGTGGCCTACTAGACCACACTTAAAACAGGTCTTGGGCCCCTTGTGAACAGGCTTATCTGTCGGGGCCACTGCCTTCTTCTCAGGGGAGGCTGGGAACTTTTCCCTTGGTTCCCTTGGGGATTACTTTGGGGCCCTTTCTGGAACTCCCTCTGTTTACCCTTGTCCCCCCACTCTTCTGCTGGGGACCCTGCCCACCTTTGGCGAAGTCTCCCACATGACCCTTCTGGACCCGGGTGCTCACCCAGCGGTCCGCCTCCTCAGCAAGCTTCCTAGGGTTAGTCAGCTTGCTATCAATAAGATGCTGGCGTAGCTCTGGAAAACAGTTATTTGACAAGTGCTCCCATGCAAGCAAATCATAGAGCGCCTCAAAATTATCCACTTTGCTACCCTTCACCCAACCATCCAATGCTCTGCAAAAGAAAGACACATATTCCACCCAAGTGGTAGACTCCAGTTTTCTGCAATTTCTAAACCTTTGTCTATATAGCTCTGGGGTCAAACCAAATCTGGACATTAGGGCTCCCTTCATGTGGGTATAGGACATCTGCTCCTCTGTAGGCAAATCCAACAAAGTGTCCCTCCCATCACTAACAAAGCAGCCCCACAACCCCGCTCCCCAATCCTTCTCAGGGACCCGGTGGGCCAACATTGCAGCTTCATAAGCCCTAAACCACTGACCAATATCCTCATTCTTGTGGAAATCTTTAACTACATCTTTGGGAATGTAGGTTCTTGCTTCTACATGCACTGGCGGTGTGCTGCCACCAGAGGGAGGAACCTCTAACTTCTTGGCCTTGAGTTCCAATTCCCTCAATCCTCTCTCATGCTCAAAATGCATTCTCTTTTCCTCTAAGGCTAACTTCTTCATTTCTAACTCCATCCCAAGCTCTATTTTCTTGCTCTCTATGTCTTTCTGACCATCCATTTTGAGCCTAGCTAGCTCCAATTTATGCATCCTCTCCCTTGCTCTGTCCCCCAGCTCTCCTGGGGACAACCCTTTGGAAGAAACACTGCTGCCCGCCCCTGAAGGTGCTTTCCCTCCAGTTGGGCCCACTGGCCCCTCAAGGTGCTCATTTAAATCCTCTGCCTCCATTACTGGCTCCTCAGGATGCTCACTGGCATTCCTAGATTCTACCCAGGCCCTCAGCGCCTTTTGGTATTCCTCTTTCCTGGTGAGGCCTTTCACAGAGATTTTAAATTTCTTGCACAAAGCTTTGAGATAAGGCACAGTGTAAGTATCAATTCTCTCTTCTTCCAAAACAATGTCTACAGATACTATGGATGCTGTCTTGCTCATGGTAGCAAAAAGACTGGCAGTTCTCAAGAAAAAATAGAAAAGAAGTTCCAAGGAAAAATTCTCAAAAAGTATGTGGTTGCGTTATGGTCTGCACTCACTAGTAGTGTACACCAATCACTGTATATGAATCACAAATGCAAGTCCAAATCCTCACCGCTGACCACCAATGTTGGATTTGGGGGTCTCTAGTTGGCATAGGTAGGTACCTGTGACAAATAGGGACCCTTGCGTCTAGTCAGGGTGAGGGGCTACACTCCTAAAATAACCCCTGCTCACCCCCTTGGTAGCTTGGCACGAGCAGGCAGGCTTATCTCAGAGGCAGTGTGTAAAGCATTTGTGAACACATACAGTAATACAGTGACAACACTACAGATGGACACCACACAGGTTGTATTATAAAAATAGTATTTTTATATAGACTTAACACAAGACCAAACGACAGAAATCCACAATACTGTACTCAAAAATAGACTTTAGAATGTTTTAAAATAGTTCAGTTCTCTCAAGTTGTAGATGCGACACTTTACTCTCAATGTAACTTGAATGCGTAACGCAAAGAAAACAAAAGGGTCGCAGGGAAGGTGATGCGTCGGTTCCTTACACTCAGGGGAGTGGATGCGTCGGTTCCTTACTGCTGCGCAGGGGAGTTGATGCTCGCTTCCTTACTGTGTGGGGAGTTGATGCGTTGGTTTCTTACTGCTCTCCGGTGCGATGCGACAGATGGCACCTCGATGCGATACTCTTCTCCGGTGCGATGCGATAAAAATGGCGTCTTGGCTGCGATGCGACAACGTTGGTGCGATGCGTGCACGCCCGACGGCCGTGCGGCGACTCGATGATCTTTGGAGCCGCGACAGGCCCTGCGACGCGCTTCTCCGGTGATGCGACAATGTCCTCTGTGGCAGCGTCCCGCTTCTCCGGCGATGCGCCGCGCTTCGGCGATGCGATGATGGCAGTGGCGTCTCGCTTCCTCGGCGATGCGATGACAGCGGCTGCAGCGGCGACACGCTTCTCGTTGTTGCGTCGCGCTTCCAGCTCCCAGCGACACGCAGTCTCTCAGAAGGCCCAGCACAGCAGCAGGCACTTCAATTCCCAGCAAGGGAATTCAGGGGGGAGCTGGTTGGTGAAGTCTTGTATCCCTGAGACTTCAGGCAGGAGGCAAGCTCTAGTTCAAGCCCTTGGAGATTCTTCTTCAAGTTGATGGAAAGCACACTCAGTCCTTTTCTCCTTTCTTTGGCAATGAAGCAACCACTGCAGGCCAACCCCCAAACACACAGCACAGGGGTAGTCTCCTCCTTCCGCTTCCTGGTTCTTCTCCTGAGCAAAGGTTCGTCTTGATTCCCAGAAGTGATCTAAAGTTCTTGGGTCTGGGTCCCAATATTTATACTACTTTTCTCTTTGTTCTCTGAAGGCAGAGAGGCCTTTGCCTAGTCCAAAACCAGTTCTGGTCAGTCCTGGAGCACTTTGTTGACAAGACTCCTTCTTTCCTTTCACAGTGTAGGCCAGGGACATCAGACACACCACAGGAGGTGGAGCCAGCATTGTGGAGGAAAGGCACAGCCCTATTCAGGTCCCAGGTGCAACTCCTCCCTCCTATCTGCATGCAGACCTCTCTATTCAGCCCTGTGCTGACTCACCCTGTCTCCTGGAAGCCCCCAGCCCCTGTCACTCAAACTCCAGACAAGGAATACACAACCTAGCAGAGGCAGGCTTGGATAGTTAGGCAAGAAAATACCTACTTTCTAAAAGTGGTATTTTCAAACACAGAATGTTAAAACCAACTTCACTAAAAGATGTATTTTATCATTCTGAGTTCAGGCGTACTAAACTCGAATTTCTACCTGGTTCCCTGAGTCAGTTAGGATTATAAAATGTAATAATCTAACTGCCCATTCTGGCCTATGGGGAGCAGGTAGCCTTGCAATAGTGAAAAACGAAAATGGCTGTAATTCACTATTAGGACATGCCACACACACCAGGGCATGTCCTACCTTTACCTACAATGCACCCTGCCCTTGGGCCTACCTTTGGGGTGACTAATATGTATAAAAGGGAAGGTTTAGGGACTGGCAAGTGGGTACACTTGCCCAGTCAACATGGCAGTACCAGACTGCCCACAGGCTCTGCAATGGCAGGCCTGAGACACACTTACAAGCTGCTCCGGTGGGTGGCACAACCAGTGCTGCAAGCCCACCAGCAGCATTTGATTTACAAGTCCTGGGCACACGCAGTGCACTGTACTAGGGTCTGACAGTAAGCCAAACAAGCCAATCATGGAGTCACTAATCCATACAACAATTTACCATAGGGAGCACTTGCACTGTGGCACTGAACAGCAGTGGCACAGTGCCCAAAAGCATCTAAAACCAGCAAAAACATAAGAGGCAACAGCAAAAAATGGAAGGGAGACCCACGCCAATGGTGCAAGGTCTAACACACGTGCATTAGACATGTCCCAGCTTTCGCTCTTTCACTGTGACCTCCTGTGTATCGCAATGAAGCTGACTCAGCCACCATTTCCTCCCCTGAATGGGGTGATCGTTTTCACCTTTGTTGACACCACTTTGCCTTTACAGATACACCTGTCATGTGCATGTGATGGTGACCTTCGGGGCCCCACTCTACTCTCACCCAGACGTGTTTCTCTGCCCCTCTACCTCTTGCACAAGACTTCCTCAGTGCAAGCAGTTATCTCACTTCAGAACACTGCAAGGTCAGGTCTCTCAGGTGCCACTGCACACCTCATCATTGTTTGGGCCCACAGTGTTACTTAGGTGGGGCGTGAGGAGTGATTTGCACACTCACTGAGATTGGATCTCCGTGCACCAACAGGAGCTCTGACACAGTTCTCAAACGGATATTCCATTTTGACCAGAAGTCCCAATAGCTCTCTTTTAAAGCCAGCGGCCAGGTCATGCCTTCATCTTCCACCGCCCATCCTTCCACTTGGGATTCCATAGGAAACATGCTCTATATGCAAAGGTGTTATAACTCTCCCCCCACCATCCCCTTTTTACTTTTTAGCAGTTTGAGCACAGGGTGGGTATCACTGGGCAGTTCTTTGTGTCCTAAAACACCTAAATTGCAATTTATGGCTTCTCATCTCCAAACAGAAGCTAATAAACTACTGCAAAATGATATAATGATAGAACTACGAAGTAGGGTAAACAATGAAACAAGAAGGCATGAAATAAATGGATGGTGGGATGGATTGATGGATGGATGAAACAAAGATGAAGTGAAAGTAGCAAAGATGAAAGAAAGATGGAAAGGAGGAAAGAAAGATGGAAAGAATACCAGAGAAGGATTATAAGAAAGAAAGAAGAAAACAAAGAAGTGAATAAAGAAGGAAAGAAGCGATGGCAAAAATGAAGGTGTAAACAAGGGAAATAAATGAAAAGGAGATACAAAAGAAGGAAAGAAAGATGGAAAAATAGTCTGGGGACCCCCCCCAATTTTCCCACTGTGAGGATAAGCTTTTGGTTGCATCTAAGTGTCCCTTCACAACTGCCTGTAAAGCCTATAGCCTTTTTAGTCAACTTATCCCAAAAATGTACTGTAAAATGTACGGACTGAACCAATTTTTCAAAACTTTTATTTGGAAGACGTGACCACTTTATTATCTCTGAGGCAGCTGTGGTATGTTACACTAGCTACTAAGGCAGCCCTTGATTAATGTTATTATTTTATGATTGCCCGTATAAAATCTCCTAGAAAGCCTCTAGCTTTTTTGGCCAAATTGTTTTAAGGTGTAACGGGGCATATGTATCAAAAAACTGTTTTGCGAGTCCTTAATAGCGAATTTTAGCGAATCGCTATTAAGGACTCGCAAAATGAAATGTATGTAGGTTTCGCAATAATAATTGCGATTCCTACATATTCCTTAATTGCGACTCGCAAATTGCGATTCGCAATTAAGGAATACCTTCCCATTCATTCCTATGGGCCTAGAGGCCCATAGGAATGAATGGGAAGACATTTGCAATTTGCGAGTACCCATTAGGTAATCGCAAATTGCGAATGCAATTTCAAGGGTGCAAGGGTGTCAAAAGGACACCCTGTTGCACCCCTGAAATATGCATGTGTGCACATGTGGCGCACATACATGCCCTAAGGGCATATATGTGCGCCACATGGCATTTGGACAAATGCTAAAAAGTGCATTTTTCTAGGAAATAGCAAACTACCACCAACTTGAAGTTGGTGGTAATTTGCGATTCCTTAAGGGCAAATCGCTAATGTCGGGTGCTTCCAGAATAGCATTTAAGGAATCGCAATTTGCAATTCCTTAAATGCATTCGCAAAATAGGGAATCGCAAATTTTGAGATTCCCTATTTTGCGATGGCCTTTTGGGATGATACATCCCAAAAGGCTTTTTCCCATTCGCAAATGGGCCGATTCTGAGAATCGGCCCGTTTGCGAACGGGAATAAGGCTTGATACATATGCCCCAATGTGTGCTCTTCGGCCACATCGGTTCCAGGATCCGCTCGGAGGAGGGAAACTCCACAACTGTGAAGAAGTACCAGATTGAGTAGCCTCTCTTACTCGCTCAGTGCCATTTGGGATAGGGTTCAAAGTGAGGAGTGTATTATTTTTCTGTCCACTTCTTTGCCGAAATGCTTCGGGCCAGTCTTCAACAAGGAACATGTGATGAGAAGTCCATATATTTCTCTATTAAACACAACTCTCTGTGAATCCCCGCACTCCGTCCCCTCCGCCCCATCCCTTTTCCTTTCCGTCAGTATTTTTATATATTTGCACATCAATTTGAATCCTCTACTGCAGCTTTGGTAGGTGCAACAGGGTCACTCTGCTGATGGGTCGACACGGTGACCATATTTAGAGTAAGGACACCCCGTGGTCCCTCTTAAAGTAGCATAGACAATGCAAAAATATTCATATGCTGCCACAGGAGCTATGCAGTCTCCGCATAATATCCCAAGAGATCCTTTTATTGTGGGGTTGGCTAGTGCCAAAGCCCGTGAGCCTTTTGGTTCTACACTTGAGAGCTGCAGTGATGCCAGATCATAACCGTGGATTCGGGTCTTCTCCAGCACAACATTCTCCTGTGCCTCAGTTGCCTCATTTTATTAGACGCTGAAAGAGATGTATTAGTTTACAATGCGATTTATTTTGATTTATTAAGATTAGAGATTAGCACCAAAGAACCCATGGTGTTTAAAAAGGTTTGTATTCAGGGGATATTTTTAAATTTTACCTAAGATTGTTATTAAGATAAAACTGGAGGCACCATTATGATATGTTATGCGCGAGTAGCATCACACTCACAATGAGCCAAGCATCCTATTATCAGGTGTTCTCCTCTAGTTTGGCCTCGGTATCTTCTGGTAGTTTCAACTCATAATTTCTTTCACGGTTTAATTTTTCATTTTAATCATAATGTTGCATGTGAAGTCTTTGACAGTAGTGTTCAGCAGTCTTCAGTGCTAATCTCTTGAGCTTAATTACTTGCATTTCCCAAGGTGCGGCATCGCGTGCTGCTTCCTCATTCCAGGTGGTGAAATACCTCGCGAAGGGCAGTATTTTTCCACTGGGTCTGGAACGCCACGGGTTGCCAAACCCAACCCTACAGAAGGGTGTGGTAGGGCTCTCACATGACGTCACAAGCCCACATAGCATCAGTCTCAAATCGTCAGTGTAGTAGTTAGTTGCTAGTGTTAGTTGATATCTGCAGTTCAGAATTTCTTAAACACTTTAACTTTTTATATTTTGGAATTAATTTATATAATCTATTGTTTAATTCGGACACGGGCCTGTAAAAGAATTCTCACAACATTAAAATGCAAAAATCGTACATTATGTATACTTACATCAAGTTAAAAGAAACAGAATTGAAAGTAGAATACATTTAAAACAAATGTTTACATGGGGTTCTTTAAATTCGCCAGAAAAACCGATGTCATCCTTTTGCGACTGTAAATACTACCAGGTTAAAGTTGACCCTGCAAGTGTGTGAACTGCTACTAGTCAGTCAGTTCATTATGTAAAATCATATCTAGTGCTCCCTTGTATAGCTTTTATAATATCATTTGTACTGGATCAAAACTAATTTACTTTTAGAAAAGCAACTTTTCCTTTACTTGTATCATAAGGCTGAAAAGAATAAACGGTGTAGATTATGAAACCCGCCCCCAATTTGTGTCTCAACAATCAATAACATATTTGTACCCTGTGTTGCCTGGAGAAAGTAATTCATCAGGACTAAATGGCCTCTTTTTATAATTAAGGACCTGATTATGAGTTACTCGTTGTATTCCGACTAGTGAGTAAACCCCCTGTTTATGCATGGGTCGGAATTACCAGTTAAAAGATATTTAACACATCCATTAATTATCAAATGCATTAAATACCTCAAGTTTCGTTAAATTTCGACAGGTCAAACCTGCTGAAATTTAACGGGGAAATGTGTACAGTATTTACCATACTATGCAGATTATGGTGGTTAAACACCAAAATCTGCATGATATACTCCCCAATAACTTGTAATAGGTGCTATTTATCGCACCCGATAAATAGCATACCCCATGGTACCCGACCTATACTTGTAATCAGAGTTTAGTCTTACTTTAGGTAGTATTGTTCTAAAATTAGGTATGCCGACAACCATGGTTTTTCTCAGGTGTCCCTCTATAGTATAGGCTCTTTGTATCTGTGAGATAAAGACAATGACATACATAATTGCAACATAATTAAAACTACCAAAATCAAGATGATTGCTAAGGGTCTGACTCGTAATCAGTCAAGGACGCCAGTACCTGCTGTTTACCGCCCGCTGGGGGACCACAAGATCCGGCCTGCAACGCGGCTTCCTGCCGCCACCGACCTCGCCACTGCTGCGCGCCAGGAGGCGCTAGAAAAGCGGAGGAGGGCTCCCGCAGCGCGGGACACCCGTACTTGCTGTTTACCGCCCGCTGGGGGACCACAAGATCCAGCCTGCAACGCGGCTTCATGCCGCCACTGACCTCGCCACTGCTGCACGCCAGGAGGCGCTAGAAAAGCGGAGGAGGGCTCCCGCAGCGCGGGACGCACATACCTGCTGTTTACCGCCTGCTGGGGGACCACATGATCCGGCCTGCAACGCGGCTTCCTGCCGCCAGCGACCTCGCCACTGCTGCGTGCCAGGAGGCGCTAGAAAAGCAGAAGAGGGCTCCCGCAGCGAGGGACGCCCGTACCTGCTGTTTACCGCCCGCTGGGGGTCCACAAGATCCGGCCTGCAATACGGCTTCCTGCCGCCACCGACCTTGCCACTGCTGCGCGCCAGGAGGCGCTAGAAAAGCGGAGGAGGGCTCCCGCAGCGCGGGACGCCTGTACCTGCTGTTTACCGCCCGCTGGGGGACCACAAGATCCGGCCTGCAACGCGGCTTCCTGCCGCCACCGACCTCGCCACTGCTGCGCGCCAGGAGGCGCTAGAAAAGCGGAGGAGGGTTCCCGCAAGGGCGGGCCCGTCTGCACCCGTCTGTGCCCGTCCGCGGCAGGACAAGGCTGGGCTGGGCCACCACCCTGAGTTTTGCCCTCGGAACTGGCTGAATCTGGCACCTAGACATTGTATGGATTGAGGTTAGTGTTTTAATCCCTGTAGTGCATATATTGCGCCACCGAGCCCCCTTTTATTTTTTTATTTTCTTCTCTTTCTTCTTTTTAAATTGTGTGGTTCACTGCAAGTCCTGCCCAACAGCTGGTCCCCTGTTGATATCTGATAAGTCCTAGAGTTTGAAATACAAGAGGTGACTGCACATATTCTAACGTATTCTAAACAAGCAGAACAATGGGGAAGCAAACCTGCGTTGACAAGAAGCAAATGACAATTCCGCAAACCACGTCCTCAGTCCATCCCACTTCGATTGACAGGATGCTTCAGAGGACTATAGGAGTGGTAGCTACTGAAATCGAAATGACTGAAAGGCGTCTATCGTTAATCCCGAATCTAGACTTCCCCTGACAGACCTTGACGCCACACAAGCTTCAGTAACCCTGGCTAGTGATTCCCCCAGGTTCAGCTAGAGGGGCGTGTGACTGCAGGTGAACTATCTAACGCTGATTTGCATCTAGGGGTTGCTCCACCACGCTTCATGAAAAAAGGGAAACCTAAGCCAGCTGTGAGATTGGGGGCAAAACGGAAGAAGGGTGCAGAAGAAACAACGGACACCAGTGACACTGGGGAGGGAGGAACAGCTTGTTGCCTAGCAATAGACAACGAACACCCAGCATGGGTAACAAACTTGGTGGTGGACTTACAAACACAAGTTAGGGACATTGTGAAGGATGAGCTCAAATCTCTGATAGCATGGGTGGATAAGTTGGCATTGCTGTTCGAGGCTTGGGTAGGCAATCGAGGGGTAACAACTGGGGGGAATGAGAATGCAGGTCATCAGGAAGCACAGGCTGTACTCGGCACTAATAGGGTGGATTCCTCACTTGAACAAAAAAGAACCACTATTATTGCCCCAAATCAAGCTAACCAGTGCTCCACAAATGTAAATAGGACTAATCCAATCACCCCGCTAGCACATGACAATAGGCAACATCAGGAGCACAGACAACGGGAGGGGGAAGGATCCGCTCGATGTACAGAAGCCAGTGAAGAAAGGCTAGCCCTGCCATGCATTAATCTTGCACCTGCCTCAATCCCATATGTCATTGTCTTAACAGGTGTACCAGAGCTTGTGAAGGGGCGCAGAGAATCACATCAGGAATTTTAAAAACTAATGCATGTTCTGGCTAGCTAAACAGAGGCAATTTTCCTATAAGGATGCAGGTGAGATACTCTTGACACGCAGAGTTGGTTGGGTGGGCTGGAGACCAAAAGATGTACAGGGGGACTGTATTGTGATCAACTTCAGAAATACATCGGTTGTCCGAACAATCTTAGGCAGGGACGATTATAGACAGGAGGGGGGCACCTGAAAGGCATCAGCTAGAGAAATTCCATCTACAGAGGGAGCGACAGGGGAGAATGCTCCAATTAGGGGAGGTCACCGAACAGAGTACGCCATCTAGGTGGGGTGGGACCTATGGGAAGGCGTGTGGCAATGAAATGGAATGAGTTGACAGGTACCACAGGGCTACAACAACCAGATCATCTTCAAACTTACCCAACGAGATTGTGCAGGCGCCAGACTTAAGTACAGTAGAGGCCTTACATACACCACCCCCCATTCCTACCATCATAGATAGCCGTTTGGGCCCACCAAGGTTGCGGGTACTATCTTGGAACATAGCTGGACTTGTTGCTAAGATGGATAACCCTGAATGGGGGGCATTCATAGAACAACACGAGGTCTGTATGTTCCAGGAAACCTGGGCTAGGGTGGACACTTCTAGATCAGGCCACGCATCGTTTAGTGTAGCTGCTACATCGGGGGGAAGGGGGGCCCTCAGGGGGGCTCTGTACTTGGGTCGGTGTACATTTGGGTTGTGTAGTAAAACAGATGGAGACACTCTCAAATGACATCTTATGTATCCTTCTCTATTTTCCATCAAGGATTACAATTGCTTTAATCAATGTCTACTCCAGACCGGTTAGCCGCAGCCAAGAGTCATGGACTCTTGATGAGCTAACAGCCTTCTTGCCTACCATCCCTGATAACTTCTTGGTGGGGACTTTAATTGCCAATTCGAGCCCCTGGACGGCCTGAACGGAGGCAATTCCAGTGAAGAAGATCAGCACTGGGCTTTCACAGAGACTAACATTCCGTCAGCAAGGGTCTGGACCCCACTGGTGCTTGAGATGAATTCCCTTACATTAAAACATTCACTGAGGGCATGTAATGGCCGAACAAAATCGTATTCACCAGGCAATCACACTTTTAACAGAATTGGGCATGCTTCCATTCTAGATTACATCTTGATAGATACAAAATCCTGGCACAGGGTAATAGATTTTAAGATTGTGTCTCGTCATGATAGCGACCCCAATGCCCTGATTCTAGAGATGGTCTCGCCATGCCCTAAGAGTGTACCTGGTTCGGTACCTCCTGCTGATGATAGACTAACCCTCACCAAATGTAGGAAGAGAGTTCGATGGGTGGACATATGCCAATCCCAAGAAAAGTTGTCCTCCCTATATCAAATCATCATCCCGATTCTCACGATTGCGATGCAGTCAGTTCTGGCTGACAGCACCTCAATTGCACTCCTGAAAGTTGCTGAGAACCACACTACATTAACAGCTACTATGGTTAATTTCTTCTACCCCATTAAAAGAATCAGGGAATATAAAAAACACTGACACCCCTGGTTTAATGAAAGCTGTTGTATGGCCAAATCAGCTCTGATTTCTGCCATTAAGGCGAAGGACAGGCTACTAATTAAAGAAAAAAGGGCGGCCTATAGAAACTAGATGGACGAGGCCAAAAAAGGGTGGGAATGCGACAAGTGGGAAACTTTGAGAAGTTCCCTGAGCATTCATGATATGAGGAACTTTTGGAACATGGTAAATACGGGTAGTTCTGAAGGCAAAACCGGTGATAGAACCTAACCTAGGGGCGGACGTGTGGAGGGATCATTTTGAGTCCCTCTACGCGAGGGTAGAGGCAGTAGATAGTCCAGCAGACAATGAGCCTACCCCCCCACCGGTCAACTGTACTGAGGCACACACGATAACCTTTAAGGAGATAGCAGATACCCCGGTGATAACACTCAAAGAGATAACTGCAGCCCTGAGCAAAGTAGCACCATCTAAGGCCCCAGGGCTTGACAAGATTCCCGGGAACCTCTTCCGCAGTGAACCCACCATCTGGGCACCCTACTTGTGGACCCTGTTCAACGCCATCCTGTCAGGAATGGTGATTCCTGCCACTTGGGCAGGTGCGGAAATCGTACCTGTTTATAAAAAGGGCTCACCTCTTCTCCCCACAAAGTACAGGCCTATAAGCCTCATTGACATTAGTCAAAAAAAATTTGCATGAGTGCTGCTGGGTCGCCTACAGAGTTGGATGGAGGAGCATAATGTACTTAGCCCGTTTCAAGCCGGGTTTAGAGAAAAGATGTCCACACTAGATCAAATTTTTAGGCTCCAATTATTACACTGGAAAACTGTGTGCATAGAGGGTGGCAGTCTCTACTTAATATTTGTGGACCTAAAATCAGCTTTTGATCTGGGCCGAGAGACAAATTGTGGGCAACCCTACTGGACCTGGGGGCTCCAGTGTACCTCTGCCAACTTCTGAAGCGATTACACAAAGGTAATTTTGCCCAAATTAGGTTTGGCAAACATGGAGAACTTACCGCGCCCATACCCGTAGACAGAGGTGTCCGCCAGGCCTGTGTCCTTGCCCCGACTCTCTTTTGCCTATTCATAAATGGATTAGTTGAAGCTTTAATTACAGGGAAGGACCTAGACGCCCCCAAGTTGGCGAACCGTAAAATTCCGGCCATGATGTTCGCTGACGATACTCTACTACTTTCAAAAACATCTATGGGTATACAGAGGGTTCTTGATAAGTTTGACATCTTTTATAAGGAAAGGGGGCTTGAGATTACCTTGCAGAAAACAAAATTTATGGTGTTCAAATCAGGTAATAGTACCCGGCCAAATCCGTGTTTGGAAGGCAGACCTCTGGAGAGGGTGTCTGTTTTTGAGTACCTTTGCATCACGATTACAGAAAAAATGGACTGGGGGTCACAAATGAAAAAAGCCAGTTTGAAGCTAGCCCAGACAACGGGGGGCCTGACAAAGGTATTTCGAAATTCCATCCATAAACCTGTTGGCCCGGTAGTAGAAATATACAAAGCGCAAGCTAGAGGTGCTGCCTTGTATGGGGCTAAAATCTGGGGCCACTGTCCACCTGGCAACATAGTCAATGTCGAGAACACCTTTGCCAGGCAACTATTTGGCCTCCCTTGTAGCTCCCCCCTTACGCTGCTTCGCCTAGACCTTGGGGTCAGATCAATCTCAGAAGAAGCTGCCCTTAGACCACTTTTATTCTGGCGACGTCTGTGGGTCACCCCACAACTGGTTGAGTACAGGGAAGAACTAAAAGAGGTGCTGAGTATACAAGGGGTGGGGAAACTACTGTGGCTGGCTTTTATCCGGGATACCTTTTTGACCATGGGAAGGGGCAATTTGAGGCACAATCCAGAAGTAACGTGTCCTATAGTATCAAGGAGTGATCTGAAAGGGAGCTACCGGGAGAACAAACTGGCCCGCCTCCAGGGGAGCTCTACAACAGGCAAGCTTACCATAGTGTTTTTAGAAACTAAAGAACAGTACAGATTAGAGCCCGTACTAGATGACATTAAACCTGCTGCTGCGAGGAAGTTATACCTGCAGTTTAGGCATGGGGTACTGCCACTGCGTGTTTTCACAAACAAATGGGCAGGCTCTCAAATTTTGGGTTACCCGGCCTGTAATAACGCAGCAGAGACAGAATATCACGTTTTTATTTCTGCCCAGGATATAAGAAGGCGAGAAAACGATGGCTGATCCAGCTATGCAGAAACCTGGGAACCAGGCACTGCATAGAGGCTTTTAGGATATTGAAATATGACACGTGTCTCCCTGTAGCATTTTCGGTAGCAGGCTTTTTATTCTCTATGTGGTGCACACGCAGAGCTTTTTTGAAGTTAACCCCCACAGATTTTGGCTAATTATTTTATAATATTTTTATCCAACTTTGGATGTCTTTTTATCTGTATGTAATATTTATGACCTTTCTATGAGCTTTTTTATTATGTTATCGATGTATATTTGGTTTTATGAATATTGTACATGTGCGTAAAACCACCAAAAAGTTGAATGGTGGTTTTTGGGCTAGGGCATATGCTCATGTCTACAGTTTCTAGTTGATAGGCACAAGCACTTTATAAAAGCTATTGTAATGGAGGGCCAGAGGGCTTGAGCTTGTCCTCACTTTTACCGGTTTTACATATTGCACATGTATTGCACATGCACTTTAATGAAGTTATTGGGTTTGGGCTGATCGAAATATAGATTGCCTTTATGTTATACTCACGTGTTGCACATGCATTGTTGTGAGAAGAATAGATTTATTTTTATTGTTTTATCGAATAAATGTATTGTTCTATATATATACTTTCATGACCACATTGGCCGAAATAAAGTTTTCTGAACGGAACGGTAATCAGTCAATCAATCAGGATTTGTACAGCGCAAATCACACAACAGGGTATCCACGTGCTTGCAGGTCCTAGAGGCTCAGTCAGACAGCCAGGTCTTGAGTGGCCTTCAGAAAGAGAAGGCACTCAAAGAACAGGGCAAAAAGCAAGGAGAAAGCAGTGAAAAGGAGGGAAAAGCAAACAGTAGGCACCCCAAAAATGGGGGCAAAAGCAAGGAGAAAGCAGTGAAAACGAGGGAAAAACAAAGAGAAGACAGGAGCAAGATTGATGCAGCAGCACAGGGAGAGCTGGTCTCAGGACCCATGCGTAAACCTCTTTTTACGCATGGGTCGCAATTACGAGTTTGAAGGTATTTAACGCATCCAGTACTTATCGGACGTGTTAAATACCTCAACCTTCGTTAAAGTTCAGCATGTCAAAACTGCCGAAATTTAACAGGGGAAAACATACGGTATTTACCATAGCATGCAGATTGTGGTGCGTTAAACAACAAAATCTGCATGGTTTCCCCCATGAACTTGTAATAGGTGTTATTTATCGCACCCAATAAATAATGTACCCTGTAGTATCGTTATTTATCAGGGGTGATAAATAACGCCTTTTCTCTTCATCAGGCTCTTAGAGGGGCATTTTCGGCCTTTTTTTTCCGAGCTCAACCTAAAGTTGTTTAGAAGCAGTATGGTGTATGG
Source organism: Calotriton arnoldi (assembly GCA_963921515.1). Classification (NCBI taxonomy): domain Eukaryota; kingdom Metazoa; phylum Chordata; class Amphibia; order Caudata; family Salamandridae; genus Calotriton; species Calotriton arnoldi. The sequence goes on from CAWUFW010004720.1 coordinate 1,369,486, forward strand.
TGTTGGGGTGTATTGATTCAGCGCTGCACATCACATATCCTTCCACCAAATCACTCCCCACATCTCACACAAACGCTGGCCCATGAACATCACACTGCATTCAGAAGTTAATAGAGCAAAATGTTGTTTGTTGTATTAACAGTATTTTAACTATTTACTGCTAAGGGAACCAGCAACCAGCAGGTGACCATCATATAAATCATATGCTGGTAATGAGCAGGAGCCTACAATCAAAATATGTGTAAGAACTACATAGATAACCAATGACAGCAATTTCAGTTAGAAGAGTAAGGGGCCCATCTTCAAGTAGCATTAGGACATGCATTAATATGGTAAACTGCACTCCTACTTCCTTCTTTCCTGGTGTCTATCTCGATGTGTGCCGATATAGGTGCAGACAGGTGTACCTAACTTCCTTTCATAACCTGGGTGCAAAAATTCATACTTACGTGTATATGCGATATTACTGCATCAGCACTTAAAACATGGTGTGTCATAGGTGGATCACTGTACACTAAGACAAAAGTATTCCTGGGAAATGTAGTTTATTATAGACAATTGCCATTAACTACATTCAGTAATCAGAATGGCTCTAGATCAGCTAGCATGCACCGGAGCTTTGATCCAAATCATCCTTGTTTATTGAATATCAATATTATTGTTATGATGTGCAAAAGCCAGATAATTGTGAATTGTGTAGTAACTCACTACAATCCTCACTCATGGCCTTCGGAGTGTGTCAGAGTTCTCTGTGTCCACCATGTCACTGCACAGTGCCCAGTCCACTCACTGTTTCTCCTCTTCCACTGGGGCCTGCAGCTGTTAAACCCAGCCACTAATCTGGTGGCCTTAAACCCAATGCCCCATAGAACCTGCTAAAGAAGGACTTCTTCCCTCGTCAGCAAACCTGTCTCCATTGTAAAAACAACTGTGTTTCTTCCTCGAATGAGAGGTTGAGTGGAGGGTCCTCCATAATTCTTGAGCCTTTCCTGGAAGCCCAATCAGGCGCATTTTAGACCTCTCATCATTAGTGTGGACTTCACCCAAACGTTTTGCCTTCTGCCCTCCTGTTTTCTAAATATATTTTTTGTTGGCATTGCAACTCTATTCACTTTACCACTGCTAACCAATGCTAAAGTGCTTGTGATCTCTCCTTTCAACATGGTAAAATTGCCTTACACCCATAATGGCACATTTAATTTACTTTTAAGCCCCTAGTGAAGTGGTATCACATGTACCCAAGGCCTGTAAATTAAATTCTTCTAGTGGGCCTGCAGCACTTATTGTGCCACCAACTTAAGTAGCCCTTTAAAACATGTCACAGGCCTGCCATTGCAGCCTGTGTGCAGTTTTAAACGGCCATTCTGACCTGGCAGAATAAACCTTTTGCCTGGCCTAAACCTCCCTTTTTATTACATATAGGTCACCCCTAAGATAGGCCCTAACCAGCCCATAGGGCAGGTTGCATTATATTTAAAAGGTAGGAAGTGTGTTTGTAATTTTACATGTCATGGGATTGAAAAACTCCCAAATTCATTTTTCACAACTGTGAGTCCTTCCATAGAATAACATTGGATTACCTTATTACATTTATTAAGTGCTAACTTTTGATTGGCAACGCATACCGGATCCTGCAGGGAGAGAGGACTCCTTCTCCCAGAATCCCCGGTCTCAAGCTGCGCCACTGCAGCGCCCGGAGGTGCTTAAATCAATGTCACAAGTCATGCTCCTTGGGAAACCCGCATATCGGATCCTGCAGGGAGAGAGGACTCCATTACCCAGGCTCCCTGGTCTCATGCCGCGTCACTGCAGCGCCCGGAGGCGCTTAAATCAACGTCGCGTGTCCCGCTCCTTGGGAAGCCCGCATACCAGATCCTGCAGGGAGAGAGCACTCCATCTCCCAGACTCCCCGGTCTCACACTGCGCCACTGCAGCGACTGGAGGCGCTTAAATCAATGTTGCGGGTCCAGCGGCGCGGACGGTGCCCGGGCAGAGGCCAGGCCAAGGGCGGCCCAGTCCTGCGCCAGTCGGCGCCTGGAGGAGGCTGGGCTGGGCCACCTCTCTTACAATTTCACTAGAGATTCATCTTGGAGGCGGTGAGTGGGTTTTTACTAACATCTTATGGCCTTCTGAGTGGATTCAATTGGAAGCTCCTGAATGTTACCGCAAAGCGGCCGGTTTTTTAATCTCGGCTAGTACTGTTTTGAACCCGAGTTTTAAGTACAGTGGGGAAGAGGAAAGCGGAAACCATTAATGGGACAGAGAAAAGACCAAGAGCCTGTAACACCACACTGTCTTTCCTAAGTCAGGCAGTAGAAGTGTTATCAGATGAAATTTCCTGTGCTGAGGTAGAACTTGCTGCTAATTATCAAGCTATTGTTACAGCTAGAGACGCAGAAGGTGAGGGGGCTGTTAGTTTAACTGCTGTCCCCTCTGATCCTTCCCTTGTTCCCCCTCCCTTTTATCAATCTTTACCTTCTAACTCCTCAAACCCCTAGACACATTCTAATAACAGCAAGCCTATTACTAATAAGTGATCTGATGATACTCAAAGACTGGGAGCCCGACGTAAAACATATAACTCAGGACAATTACCTTCTAACAAAATAACCAAGAAGCCTGCAATTGGCCCTAGGAAGGCACCAGTGAAGTCTGCATGTGAAAATAATGCTGATAATTCCACTGCCCCAGGGTCTGATAAAACTGAAAGTTATTTTGCTGAACTTTTTGGTACTTGGAACACAAGATTTTAACAGCCCTCAACGCTTTTGGAACTCAGATTTCTGCCCTGGAGCATTTAGTGGGAAATCTTAAAGGGTCTGTAGACAATATACAATCACACATCAAGAATCTGCCCTGTATGCCAGCCCTGAGCACTAACAGTCGCACCTTTGTAGCGGGAGATGTCATTCCCAAAAGCCATTCCAAGGGCATTTCGAGATGTACAGAGCCCCTTTTGCCCCAGGTAACCTATAAGACCCCAATGCCCTCATATGTAGATGTTTGCTCCCTATGCTCAATATCTTCATCTTCAAATAATGGTGATCTCAACTACTACCGGCTGGCTTCTTTTCCTGTTTGGCCGTCCAGCTCCAGCGACAACAATAACCCATTAACGGTAGCCCCTCACATATTACAAAAAGCCTCCCCGCTAGATTACTCTCATAATAATGCCATTCAGCTGCCCCCAGCCGCCACCCCCCTATGTTCTCATAATGGAGGACATCCCTCCTTTAAGGAAGGATGCTCAGGAAGACTACTGCCAACTCAAGGACAAAGTAGTTCATTGGCAAGACCTCCGACCCTCGGTCTAGGTCCACTCTCTCCCCACTGCTCCGCTGTGCCGTCTCTTGCCTCCAGACCCCGACCTCCTCCTTGGGAGGTTCGAGGCTGCTGCCCACTCCTGCGCCTGCTGCCCACTCCAACTGGGACCAGACTGCCTCCAACCACCGTAACCTTTCTCAGACGCTTTAATTTCTTAATCTTTTTCCCTGTTGTGCCACTGTTATTGTGCCCATCTGTGTCTTGCTCTAATTCCACCACTGTTTTTATTTTCTCGTGCCTGCCTGTTCCTTTTGCCTTTTGCCGCTGCTGCCCCTGCGTCCCCTCCCCCCCGGAATTCCCCCCCAGAATTCCCCTGCTCCCACCTCCCAGCCTCTCCTCCCTCCCACCTCCCCTACTTAATGGCGGCCGCTGCGCGGTCGCGCAGCGGATGCACGCAGCCGGCGCGCCGCCGGCGCACCAAAGGCGCGCCAAAGGCAAGCCCGTCTGCGCCCGTCCGCGGCCAGCGCCAGGAACCCTGGCCCTCCCACTACCCATCGCTACGACACCACCACCCTCCTCGCACTCAACCCTGGAAGACTTAGAGAATGCCAACAGGCCTCGCCGAACACGACCCATGGCCAGTTCTCCTGCCTCCACTGCCGCCAGACCCTCACCGCCACCCCGGCCTCCAACACCGCCGACGCCAGCACCGGCGACACCCTAAAATGCATCCTCCTCAACGTACGCTCCGTACACAAACACGCCATGGAAATCTGGAACCTACTCGACTCTCTTTCGCCCGACATCGCCTTCTTCACAGAGACCTGGACCAACGCATCCTCCGCCCCCGACATCAGCACCGCCATCCCAGATGGATACAAGATCCAGAGGAAAGACCGCCCCAACCACCCAAGAGGGGGCCTCGCCATCGCCCACAAGAGCACCCGCCCCCTCACTACCTCCAGCGAAACCTTCCCCTCCGCCAAACACCTGCACTTCAAGATCCAGACCACCCCCAAAGCCACACTCCGAGGAACCCTCGTCTACAGACCCCCCGGCCCCCGAACACCCTTCGCCGCCACCATCACCGACTTCATCGCACCCCACGCGATCGCTTCAACAAACTACATACTCATTGGAGACCTGAACTTCCACCTCGACAACCCCAGCGACCCCAACTCCACTATCCTTCGTGACAACCTCGCCAGCATCAGACTTAAACAACTCGTCAACACACCGACCCACAGAGCAGGACACACCCTCGACCCCATCTTCGCGGCAGGAAACAGCGTCCATTTCAGCCACACAATGCAGCCGCCATGGACCGACCACCACTGCGTACACTTCGCCATCAACAAACCCAAGGCACCCAAACCAGCCCCACGCCCACCACGAAGGAATTGGAGCAAGGTTACCGACGAGCAACTTAACTCCACCCTCAACCGAGACAACCACACCTGGGCACCCGATGCAAACAGCGCAAATGACGCAGCCAGAGAACTCCACACCTGGATCTCCAACTGCGTAGATGAGCTCGCCCGCTACGCAACCCCGACAGACAACGCCCCAGGAAAGCCGCCTGGTTCACAACCGCTCTCCATGAAGCCAGACGCACCTGCAGATGCCTGGAGAAGAACTGGAGAAACACCAAGACAACCGAAATCCACACCACCTACAAGGACGCCATGACGGACTACCACAACCAGATCAGAGCCACCAAAACTTCATCCACAACAAAATCCTGGCCAACTCCACCAACTCCAAGGAACTTTTCAGTGTCATTCAAGAATTCACCAACCCACGCAGCGAAGCCACAGACATCACCCCATCCCAAGACCTCTGCGACAAGCTTGGAACCTATTTCCACCTCAAGATCAAAAACCTCTACGACAACTTCATCGACCATCCACCAGGCGCCACAGACGGCCCCCCGCCCCCCAGAAACACCAGCCAGCCCACCATCTCCAACTGGACACCGATCACGGCAGAAGACACCGCCTCAACCATGAAAAGCATCCACTCGGGGGCCCCCACCGACCCCTGCCCCCTCACATCTACCACAGAGCCGTGGCCGCCATCGCACCCGAACTACAACGCACCATTAACACCACCTTCAAAACAGGCACCTTCCCAGACGACTGGAAGCGCGCAGAAGTCAGACCCCTGCTCAAGAAGCCCACAGCTGACCCCACCGACCTCAAGAACTATCGGCCCATCTCGCTCCTCCCCTTCGCAGCCAAAGTTGCAGAGAAAACAGTCAACAGGAAACTGACCCGATTCATTGAAGAAAACGCCGTCCTCGACCCGTCCCAATCCGGATTCCGAAGCAACCACAGCACAGAGACCGCCCTACTCGCCGCCACAGACGACATCTGCACCCTCCTGGACCAAGGCCACTCCGCAGCCCTCATCCTACTCGACCTATCAGCAGCCTTCGACACCGTCTCCCATCGCACACTAGTCGTCAGACTACACGACGCAGGCTTACAAGGAACAGCCCTGGACTGGATCCGATCATTCCTCACCGGAAGAAGCCAAAGGATCAGACTCCCACCCTTCCTCTCCGACCCCACGAAAATCACCTGCGGAGTCCCACAGGGTTCATCACTGAGCCCCACCCTCTTCAACATTTACATTGCCCCCCTCGCAGCCATCGTCCGACAACACGGCCTCAACATCGTATCCTACGCCGACGACACCCAGCTCATCCTCTCCCTCACCAAAGACCCCACCACTGCCAAACTCAACTTCCAGAAAGGAATGCAAGACGTTGCAGTCTGGATGACCAACAGCTGCCTGAAGCTCAACGCCGAGAAGACAGAAGTCCTCGTCCTCGGTACCACCCCTTCTGCATGGGACAGCACCTGGTGGCCGACCGCCCTCGGAAGCCCACCTACCCCCTCAGACCACGCCAAGAACCTCGGCATCGTACTCGACTCATCACTCTCCATGAACCGACAGGTCAACGCCGTCACCTCCAGCTGCTTCAACACCCTCCGCATCCTCCGCAAGACCTTCAAGTGGATCCCCCTGAGTCAAGGAAGACAGTCACCCACGCACTCATCACCAGCAGACTGGACTATGGAAACGCACTCTACGCCGGCATCAACAAGTCCCTACTCCGCAAACTCCAGACAGTACAGAACACCGCCGCCAGACTCGTCCTCGGCATCCCCCGACACGAACACATCAGCCAACACCTACGAAGTCTCCACTGGCTCCCCGTGGAGAAAAGAGTCACTTTCAAAATCCTCACGCCTACAAATGCCTACACAACAACGGACCCAAATACCTCAACGACAGAATCAACTTCCACGTACCCAAAGAAACCTCCGATCTTCCAACCTCGCACTGGCCGAAACCCCGCGCATCCACAGAGCCAGAGCAGGCGGAAGATCCTTCTCTCACATTGCAGCCAAGACCTGGAACGAGCTACCGGCAGACATCAGACGCGCCCTCCCTGAACACCTTCAGGAAGACCCTCAAGACCTGGCTCTTCGGCTAAACAGATCTGCGGACCCCCCCCTCAGCGCCTTGAGACCCTACGGGTGAGTAGCGCGCTTACAATTCCCTGATTGATTGATTGATTGATTGGCTGACGACCAGGGTTAACGCACACCAGCCTCTATTCCAGATTTTGGCAGAGGAGATTATCATGGTTCGCAGGGTGGGATGGATTGGCCCTTCTCAGAAGATGTTCCCAGGTGACTGTATACCAGTTAGTTTTAGCAACGCATTGCGGGCAGGCTTTATCCTCCGCACCATGGGGGTAAAAGGTTCCACTAAGAACTGAATATCAGTGCTTCCTCTGGGCTTTTTTTTTACCCACCCCACATTTCTGGGATTCCTGGTAGGGGAGGCCTGCGCTCTAATCAGAATAGCCCCGAGATGAATCGTCCAATCATCCATGCCATAGTAGCACTGCAGCAATCCAACTTAGTAACCGTTTTTCTCCTCTGAGTCAAATGGAAGATCTTAATTGACTGAGCCCAGTCCTCACTGTAGAGGACCCTGATAAGGGACCTGTGACTAATCGCTTTGGGGCTCTCAGCTGGAACATAGCCGGGGTTCAGAGCAAGTTAATTGATGTTGGCTGGCTGAGAATGTTGGCAACATTTGACATTATTTGTTTGCAGGAAACGTGGGATGTTAAGGGATTTCTACATTTAGACGGCTTCACCTCTTACACAGAACCAGCGATCTCTTTGTCCAGTGAGCGTGCTCGTGGTGGCTTAATCACATAAGTAAATTTGGGCCTCAATTATAAAGTAGTTGCTTTGAAATCTAACTCGAAGACTGTTCTAGGCATCCTTTTAACTTTTACAAACAAGTGTAGATTGCTTGTTATTAACTTTTATAATGCAGCTATATCTAAGAATGAATTAGATCCCGTTACCAGTCTTAAAGCTTTTATAGAAGATTTGTATCATTCCGAACCCCCATTTACTGTGATTATGTTAGCTGGGGATTTTAACTTACATCCATGTTATTCTTGCCTTGATAGTGTCGGCCCAAAGCTTGAGTACTCACCCACCAACCAGGTGCATCTCAAGCACACACATCAAGGTGATTCTGTTAATAGCTTAATTACTGAGTTTAATCTGATCAACTTAATGGACCCTAATCATGAAGGTTCAGTCAAGAGAATACCTACGTTTAAGGTGGAGGTCACAGTTCTATAATAGTGTATATATTTGTGTCTTTCTGCTTGTCCTTAGTCCTTGTAGAGCTTATAGTTTTATGGCATAATTTAAGTGATCATAATGCCTTGATGGCTATTTTTCTCTGGGACAAAAAGCCTATTGGTACAGCACCTCTATATAAGGAGCCAATTTTTCTTACTGATCAGGGACGGAGGGTCCATGTGGACCTCTATTGTCCCTTCAGACTTTGTCTATAACTTGGTTTCCTCTTGCCAAGTTGATTTTCATTTATGTCTCCCAGAGGAGGAGCCGGCACAAAGTATTATGCTGTCCTTTTTAAATCTCTGTGACCCAAGCAGTTAGCTGGTCCTACAAAAGGTGCTCCAAAGCACACAAGGATCTGTGGAATATCCTGCACAAAACACTCTGGTGTCAGGAGCAGGTTAAAAGAGTCAGTGCAATCTATAGCTCGACCTGTAAGGAGCGCAAGACCCAGTTGAAAGAGAAGGCCTGGGATAATTTGTTGACTGCCAGTCTGCAGCGTGACAGTGCTGCCTTCTGGAGAGCAGTAAATTGTCCCCTCTTTACCAGGGCCGGACTGGCCGTAGCGGGCACCGGGCGTTTCCCCGGTGGGCCGCCAGGGTGGGGGCCAGTTTTGGGCCCTGGGGGGGGGGCTGTTTTTGTTACCGGGGGCCGGCAATATCGGCCCCCTGTAACAAAATCATCCGAAACCGGCCCTAACAAACAGCTCGGCCGCAACCCCCCTCCCCACCTCCAGGGGGCCGGCCGAGCAGTTTGCTAGGGCCGGTTTCGCTTCCCAGTCCGGCCCTGCTCTTTACTAGCGACCAGCTCCCTAACCAGGCAATCACTATTACACCACAAGCATGGGTTGAACATTTCAAGGCCATCTATAATCATGAGGAAGAGGCTAGTGAACCGAAAGGTAATAGGGACGGTCACACAATTGTTTTCTATTTGTCCGAGGTCATCGCAGCCATTTCTCGCCTTCCCCCCAATAAAGCCCCTGGCCCTGATGGAGTTCCAGGGGACCTTTTAGGTGGCCTTTTCAAATCCTACATTGATCTCTGGGCCCCTTTAATAACTTTGCATTTAAGTTCATCAATCAATGGCCCCCCTCCCACTGACTTGGTGAAAATCAGTCATAGTTCCAATTTTTAAAAAGGACAACAGGTCGGACCCCGCTTGTTTCAGTCCTATATCTCTTGATTCAGAGGTGAAAATTATCGGTCGGATTTTGTTGGACCGCCTTTTAACTTGGGTTGAGGAGCAAGGCATTTTGTCCGACCTTCAAAACTGGTTCAGGCCAGGGCGGGGCACCATTGAGCAAAATCTGAACTTTATTTACTGATTTGTAAGTACACTAAGGTCAAGAAGGGGGCAATCCATTTGGCTTTCATGGACTTTAGCTCTGCCTCGTGGTCCAGGATGGCTCAGATGGGAGTAGAGCCCGCATTAATTCATTTTCTGCATGACTTGCATAAGGACCTCTCAGCTTGTGTCAGATATGGGCCCAATGGTGAATGCACATAGCACTTCAAACTGAAGCTTGGGGTACGCCAGGGCTGTATTTTAGCACCTTTTTAATTCATTTTTTATAGTAACCATTTAGAACTAGCACTGACTGACCCTTACTTGGATTTCTCCAAAGTGGGTGGCCGTTCAAATCCGGCTCTGATTTATGCAGATGATACTGTTTTAATTGCTTGGCTGGCCAAGGGACTACAAAGACTTCTTAATCTTTGTATTGATTTTATGAACAGCCTTGAGCTTTCCATCAATTTTTCAAAATCACACGTGATGAAGTTTGGCCCACCGAAAGCGAAAACCATGAAATTTACAGTAGATGGTCACCATATTAGTCAGGTTGACGAGTTTCGTATTCTAGGGGTTCAGTTAGACTCTGGCCAAAATTGGCATTCACTCATAACCCATAATGTGATGGCTTTTAATAGAGCTTTGTTTAGTATAGTTGATTTCTCACGTCGGCTTGGGCGCACCCACTTTAAATCAGCCTTGGAAATTTTCAAGGCTAAGTGCATCCCAATAGCCAGCTATGGATGTGGTACTTGGGGTTATGGCCCTGTAGCTCCAATTCAAATAGCAGAAAACAAATTTCTTAGGGGGCTGTTAGGATTCACACAAAGCGTACCCTACGAAATCATGCATGAAGAATTGAGGTTGGGCTATATCATCGACTAGCTTCGATTCTGTCCTTTAAAACTCTGGTTTTTTTGGTGGCCAAGATGGCGGCAAGGTGAGACGTGTCATCTCGTCTCTCCCTCCGGCCGCCCGAGAAATAGCACGGCCTGGGCCTTCTTTAGCCTGCATCTAGCCCGATTTTGAACCGGAGCAGTAAGCTGAGCATCAGCGACCCCCTGCCTGTCCGTGGGGGCTTCCCAGACGACGGTGAGAGGCGGAGGACCCCGCGCGCAGTCGACCTCGGGGCCTACGGCCGGTGACGAGACCGCGGCCTAGAGGCGGAGCTGACGCCGATCCTGCGTAGCTGAGGGGCGGCCCGAGAGCGGACTGAGCCGAGCCGCGCACCGGCGGCGCTCTCCGGCTGGGGAGCCCTCGCACCACATCGCATTGCCGCACCTCAGTTGCAGCGCCCGGGATAGAGGAGAGGAACGTCGACGCCCGCAATCAGAGACAACGCGGACGCACCGCTGCGGTCCCCTGCAGCCAGGCAACTTCACCTGTGGATCGCGGCCCCGCCAACGCTCCAACCTGTGCGCCCATTGGGGGTGGTGGAGGCCTGGTTCGTGGTCCCCTCAGCCGGGGCCGCAGTGTGGGCCCACGCTGAAATGTGGGCCCCCCTGGACCGGGAGCTGGTATACTAGCAACGTTCCGAGGCTGTGGGCCGCGCAGCGCTCCTCCCCGCGGGGCTTGCCACCGGACTGCGGCATTCAAAGAGGAGGACCTTTGTCGAGAGCACCGAACGCCCGGGGTGGGCCCTACGCGTGGTCCTCGAACCCACAGCCAGAAGGGGGTGACCCGAGAGCGATCGTCGAGGGAGAAGGCCGCCGGTAGCAGAATCTGGTGCATCGCGGAAGCGGCCCGCTGACATTGGAGGCGGCCTGGGGCGGACTGGTGAGCCTCCGAGAGCCCTCGGCCACACGGACACTGCGGCGCACCGCACGGAAGCGATTGGTGCCCGTACAAATCGCTCGACGTCGGGGGCCACGGCAGGTGTGTACTGGTCTCCGGGCCTCGCCGATGGTGGAGTGACCTCCCGCGACGCGAGCCAGCTGGGACCGACGACAGCCGCCCTGGGCAGAAGGTGAGGCCTTGGCGCTCCCGCATCTTACAGTCTGCGCACAGTGCTGAGCTACCCCCGGTCCCTTTAAGTACTCTGCAACGTGGGTGTTGGAGCGATCCCCTGCCTTGACGGGCGCTGGGCGGACCCTGGACTGAGAGAGGCCCCCTCCTGCTCCTTCTACTTTGCCTCTGGCCATGGCCCCACCGGCGCCTCGGAGTCCCCGGATCGATCCCCTGTGAGTCTTGTGGTGGCCCCGAGGCCCACACTTATCCCTTCAGGCCCGCACGGCGCCCACCCACGGCGTCATCCCAGGTTGGGGTGAGTGACGCCAATACAAGCAACCAACCCGAGGAGCTGAGAAGGGACGTTTTGACCCCTGGGCCTAGATCGCAGGGCAGTGGCCTACAACGGCCTGGGCCGACGGAGCTGAGCGGGTGGTGGGACCTCGAATATACCCTTTGCGCTACTTGTTTAACGGAGGACTTGCCTCACGATCCAAAAGTAAAGTCACCACCTCACTGAGGCAGGAGTAACCCCCATTGTTGTTGACTCTGGGAGCGCCTGCCCTAGGAGTGCCTCTCCCCACATCTACTTTGGGCTGAGTGGGGTGGCGAAGAGACTGCTGGGGGCCGCACACTACCTCTCCGCCCTACGCCTCTCCTGCTTGGTGGGGCCAAATCTGTGGGACCTCAACGCTTGCTCCCGGAGCCCGGAAGGGGGCAACACAACACAACGCTGCTCGGCTCCCGCTGTGCTTCGCGCCTCCCCACAGGACAGACGGGACCATGTCTTCCACACGGGGGAAGAAGAGCAAGTCCCTCCAGGAACTCTTCGCGCGTCCCCAGGGAGGTGCGACATCAGACCCGGCCAGGCAGCGCGATGCTGCCTCGCCGCGCGTGGGTGGCCCGGAGGAGGAACCAGTCGCCAGGGCCTTCCTGGAGTCTCTCTTCTCGGACCTCCGGGATGACCTGCACGCCATGAAGAGGGATCTCACCGCGGAGCTCAAAGACGTCCGAAAAGACCTTGATAACGTGGGGGACCGAGTAGTAGCTCTGGAGGACAAAAGCGACATGCGGGACACTGAGATTGCCTTCTTGCAACAGGAACTCCTCCGCATACATGATCAGCAGGTGGACCTCCAGTCCCACATGGAGGATTTAGAGAACCGATCCCGGTGACACAACATACGGATCCGGGGAGTGAGGTCCAACGCAGAGGCAGGCGACATATTTACCTTTGTGCGGGAACTGTTTAACCACATCCTGGGCAGACCACTAGACTCTGAGCTATGGCTCGACAGGGCACATCGTGTGGGGCCCCCTCGGGCTGACAACGCTCCGCCAGCGGACATCCTGGTCTGTGTCCAGGACTTCCGCACCAAAGAAGAGATCCTCCAGAGGGCCAGGACACAACATCCTCTCACATTTAGAGATCAATCCCCGATTCTGTACCAGGAACTTGCCGCCCTCACCCTCCAAAAGCGCAGGACATTTCGCCCCATCACAGCTGCATTACGCCAACGCAACATCGCCTACTCATGGGGTCACCCATTTCGTCTTGTTTTCCGTCACGATGGCAAACTCTATCAACTGCGCTCTCTCACAGAGGCCGGCAAGATACTGGGGATTGACTTACCGGATGAGGAAGACGGCAGTGACACACAGGACAGAGGGTCCAGTGACACACAGCCCCGATGGAGGCAACAGCGGCGCAGACGCCGCCCTCACCGCCCCGATCCCGAGGAGATCGCGAGGGGTCAACAGGACGCTTTGGAGGCCCTCCCTGGAACTCTAGCTAAGACACTGCCCTCGTAATGGGCCTAGGCCATGTTTCTTTCTTTTTTAGCTCCTCTGGTTCTTGGGCTGCACGGGGGGGACGGGAGCCACGATTGGTCACGTAATTCCCGTAAAAATGTTTTGCCTGATCTTCCATGGAAGAAGGACTTATACCAGGATTCTGGTTCTTGTTTTATGTCGGCACCGGTTGTGCAGGGGTTCTTTTTCTTTCTCTGTGGGGCTGTCTCTTTCCTTTCTTTTCTTCCGCCCTTCCCCTCGCTCTCCCAGAAATGCGGGGAATAGCTCCCCGAGCTGGCGACATGTGCCCCTCGCCCCCTCTAGGTCAGACCGGCTGAGCATTCACTCCTGCCCTAGGCCGCACATGCATCCACACGCAGGATATCCCCCCGCTATTGATGCCTCCTCATAGCCTTAAAGTCCTCACACTTAATGTGAGGGGACTTAATAACCCCATCAAGCGCCGGGCGATCCTGGCTTACCTGGAGAGCTCCGGGGCTGATGTATGCCTTCTACAGGAAATACACTTGCTGGCTAAAGACTGTCACAGACTCCGGTCACGGGCGTTCCCGACCCAATTTTTCTCCTCCGGTACCTCTAAGACCGCAGGGGTGGCGATCCTGATATCTAGGACTTTTAAGGGGAAAGTGCTGCAGAAAGAGGCCGAAATAAAAGGTAGACCTCACGTATCAACTCTCGATTGGGGGCCATACGTTGATCATAGGGTCTATTTATGCCCCTAACGAAGGGCAGGAGTAATTTCTTCATGAAGCGCTAACAGAGGCTACTGCCACTCCCGAATGCAGGCTACTTCTGGGAGGAGACCTTAATCTCGTTTTTAACAATGAGCTTGATAGGTCAGTGCAACGCTTTGGTCAAGTTGGTGCACTCTCCCGTACCGGCCATGCTAGGCTGGGGGACCTGGGCTTGCTAGATTTGTGGAGGGATCTCCATCCAACTTCCAGAGAATACTCTTACTATTCCAGTGCCCACAAAACCTATGCTGGGTTGGATTATTTTTTAGGGACCAGGACTATTAGAGACATCACAACCTCCTCCGACATTCTTGTGGCCGCCTTATCTGACCACGCTCCGGTACTAATCGCCTTGACTTTGCCCCCCGTCCGGCCTCCCACTCGGTGGCATTTTCGTGACACCCTCCTGCACCGCGCGGACACCGTCGCCCAGATCCAGCGCGCACTCGATGACTACCTATCTCACAATGATAATGCCGATACCCCTGTCTCCACCAGGTGGGAAGCCCTGAAGGCGGTGGTTAGGGGAAATATCATCGCTCTATCCTCCGCGGACAACGCGGAACGTAAATGCAAGAGGGAGGACCTCACCCTGCAAGTGCGCGAACTCGAGCAGATCCATCAACGCACCGGAGCGCCACGCATCTGGCGCCAATTGAAGTCAGTTAGGGCGCAGTTAGCGGCCATAGACCGCGACAAAGCTGAATACGCGGTCCTACGCCTGCGGTACTCTTTTTATGTTGGCGGGGACAGGTGCGGCCGGTTACTCGCGCACAAACTGAGGGAGACCCAGCTACGGGATGGGGTACAGGAGATCACAGACCGGGCGGGCTGCACGCATACGGAGGATTCCGACATAGCGGAGACGTTCCGTGACTTTTACACACAGCTATATGATGCGCAGCACTAAGACCGGACAGCCATCGACGGATACCTGGATCAGGTCTCTCTCCCCAGTTTGTCCCAAGCGCAAGCGGAACACATTGACAGGGAGATCCGCCCGGAAGAAGTCATCTCCGCCATCTCGTGTCTGAAAGTGGCCAAATCCCCTGGCCTGGACGGCTATACGGCAGCCTTCTACAAGCAGTTCTGCCCCACGCTCACCCCCCTTCTCACGCGTCTCTTTAACTCTTTCGCTTCCTTGGGGGCGATTCCCCCCTCCATGCTCGAGGCAGATATTGTGGTCATCCACAAGCCGGGCAAGGATAAGAAGCTCTGCGCGGCATACCGGCCTATCTCTCTTCTCAACGTCGACCTGAAGCTCTATACCAGCGTCCTGGCGGCTCGCCTAGCCCCTTATATGCCTGGATTAATCGACCCTGACCAGGCGGGTTTATACCCCAGAGGCAGACCAGTGACAATACGAAACGAGTGCTCCATCTCATCGAAAAAGCTTCCCGTATTCCAGGAGACTACATACTCCTGGCCGTCGATGCTGAAAAAGCATTCGACCGCGTGCACTGGCCCTATTTGGAGCAGGTACTGCTCCAATTTGGTTTGGGGGACAAGATGCGGACCCGCATCCTCAACTGTTATCGTGACCCTACGGCGGTGGTGCGAGTGAATGGCCATGCATCGACTCCCTTTCGTATCCACAGAGGCACTCGACAGGGGTGCCCTCTGTCGCCCTTGCTCTTTGCCTTTTACATGGAACCCCTGGCGCAGAGGGTCCGGGAGCACCCGCGGATCCCGGGCATACGCTTTGGCAGCGACACGCACACCATTAGCTTGTATGCAGATGACGTACTGGTCACCCTGACGGAACCTGCAACGGCCCTGGGCACCTTTTTGGAAGAGCTGGACTCCTTCGGAGAGGCGTCCGGGTTCAAAGTTAACATCACCAAATCCACGGCCCTCAATCTCTCCCTGTCGCCCCAGACCCTAGTGGACCTCCAGACTCGACACTCCTTGCAATGGTCTACAGATACTGTTCCCTATCTGGGAATTCGGCTGGCCTCCACCTTACAGGAGACAAGGGCGGTTAACTATAGCACCTTGCAGTCTCACATCCGTGCGGACCTGCGACGCTGGAAACATTACCCAATTTCCTGGTTGGGTCGCATCACCGCAGTTAAGATGACGATCCTTCCCAAACTCCTTTATCTTTTTCAGACGCTCCCCCTGCAGCCCCCCAACGGCTGGCTCCAGCGGGTGCAAGCAGAACTCTCTCACTTCATCTGGCAGGGTTGCAAACCACGAATGAAGCGGCTGGTCAGTTTCCTCCCTCCTGATGATGGGGGCCTAGGGATACCCGATCTCGCGCTGTACTATAAAGCCTCCCAGCTTTGACACCTGGTGGAGTGGAACCGTGCAGAGTCGGAAAAGCACTGGCTCTTCCAGGACCGGGCGATAGCAGGCACTTCCCTGATGAAGATACCTTTCCTTCGGAAGGCCCAGCGCCCTCCCAATCTGTACGCCTCACATATCACCCGCGCTACAATGGTGGTCTGGGATCAGACGAATAAGCGACACGGCCTGACGACCTTCCCGTCCCCACTCACCCCCCTTTTTGGCAACTCTGACTTTGGACCGGGGATGGGCGAGACCTCCTTTCCTCTGTGGAGAACCACCGGTTGCCGAGTGTTGGGTACCCTCTACGAAGCTGAAGGGGTTGTGCCCTTCACACAGCTACGCGCTGACTATGGCCTCCCTGAATCGGAGCGCATGCACTATTTGCAGTTACGACATTGGGCCTCACACCCAGACAATAGATCACAAGCCCATAGACTCCTCACCCAGTATGAACGGTGGCTGATCACACGCTCCTCACAAAAAGCTAACCTCGGACCTATATAGAATGCTTCTATCTCGCTATACCCATACCTTTCATGCAGGACGGGCCAGTTGGGAAAGGGACTTAGGCCGAGACCTCACTAGTAAAGAATGGGAAGGGATCTGTTATAGGGCGCAACATACTGCAACTCGCACAGGTCTCACTGAAACCGTCACAAAGCTCGCGTACTACTGGTACTACACCCCTGAGCTCATGCATCGCTTTGATAGTACACACAGCCCGGATTGTTGGCGGGGATGTGGGGGGGCGGGTACACTCGTCCATCTCCTATGGGACTGCGCACACCTCAAATCCTACTGGACCAAAGTCCTTGACGATGTCGACAAACACTTAGACACAGAGATCCCTCGGCTTCCGGAATATGTGCTTCTAGGGGTGCCCAACCCACTCACCTATCCTTTGAAATCCTTGAGGGGGAAACAAATAGCGCTTGCGTTGGGCTCTGCCACACAAAACATCCTCACGCATTGTCAATCAACACGAACTCCGACACTCAATGGGTGGCTCCACCGCCTATGGCGTATATTGGGCATGGAAAAGATGTCGCTCACCGCGGCTGGAAAGGGCTCAGGATTCAGCGACCTATGGCAACCTTTTCTGGCTTTACTAGCGCAGGACTTTAGGGAACTGACATGTCCGAGTTACCTGCGCCTGCTACGCTTGACACCGCCAGATACTCCCACGCCGAAGGCGAGTCACTCCAACTAGTCACCAACTACAGATAGCCGAGCAGGGTCGAGGAGGGCGGGGGAGCAGGGGGGAAGGCACAACCCTATTCTTTTTTCTCTCTCTTTTCCTATTTCTGGGTTAGGGCGGGGGGAGTTGGTCCTCTGGTCTCATTCTCATTATTATAAGTATTGTTCTGGTACTTGCTATTGTCATGGGTTAGCACTGGCCCACTTGGTCGCATTACTGAATTGCAGATTTGCTATGCATGGCATCTACTTCAATAAAAAGATTTAAACTATAAAACTGGTTTTTAATTTGGAAAAATGCGGAGCTTGGTCTTAACAGATTAATTATGCAAGACTGCTTGAATATGGATATGCCTTCCTTGATTCCTTGTTCGGCTTATATCTCCATTAATATGAAATCTTTAGAAAGACCTTAACTCTATACCAACCCGAGTAGCATATTTAAAACCGACCTCAGATGGGTCACTGAAGCGTTCAGAGACAAGATGGCAGCTGACCGCGAGGACATAGTACTAGCCAAACATTCTGTACGACATGCGATCCTAGTGTAAACTGTGAGTGGGCTGGAACCCTATTTGACCTGGAACGTGCCTCGCCATCAGCGACGTCTACTGACATGTTTTAGGCTAAATTTATTTCCGTGATTATTGCCTCTTAATCATGGCTGTTTCAAGGATTCGATGGTGCCCTTGTGTGACTGTGATAATGTTTCAGTCAACTACACTTTACATATTGTCATGATTTGTACGAAATTTAATCATTTGGAATTTAAATTTATACGTCAACTTTTGAAGCCTATGAATTTTACCCAAGTTAGACCTGCATCATTGCATTTACAGTTTTTAAACACACCTACAGTGTGCTTTTATCTTTGATGTTATCTTTCTGGGTTCTTAAAGCAAACGTAATTTCTAGCTTGTGTCGATGCTAATCTTTGTGCTCTGTTTTATACTGTGTCTGTCTTTTATGATTTTATTTTTAAAATCGAATAAAGAATATATTGATTGATTGAATGGGAACAGGCCTAAGGGCTGCCTCCAACACACTCACAGAGGAACTTGACACCAGTCTATTGTCACCCTATTCCACTTGGAGCCTAGGCAGGGGAAGGAAGGGCATGTCCAGAGCCAGATGTGGGGGGTAGCATAGAAAGTTCTCCAACTTCACAGGTTGGCACCAGGTATAAATATTGGACCCCCTGACAAACTCTTCACTACACTCCTGGACCTGCAGAGGACCCACCGAATGACTGCACCGTACTTCAGAGGACTGCCCAGCTGCTTGAGGCCTGCTTTGCACTGCTACGAGAGGTCTGGCCTGCTGCTTGAAGCTTGCCTTGTACCCTCAGAGGATTGCTGTTTCGCTGGAGGCCTGCCTTGCTTCTTCAACCCAGGGCTACCAGAGTGACTCCAAGGGTTAGTTGGCTGCCCTCCAGTGTGAGCTACAGGGACATTATAAGCTCCAGAGACCTTCAACCCTGCACATGGACTCTACTGGAGCGAGTCCTGACCCTCCCAGGAAGTACCCATCTAGTCCTGGACCCTTGACGCTGTGATGTGAAAGGGTCTGCTCCTGACATACCCTAAAAGTTGGGACTTGGAAAATGTTTCACTACAAAGTGACCTGATAACTGACAGAAAACCGTAACTCTATCTGCTAGCCCATCCACCCAAGGTGCATTGCTGGTTGGCTTCAATTCTCAGTAGCTCCCACTATGTTCTCTGAAACAGCAAATCCTGTTCAGTGGGACCTCCGAGCAACGGTATCCAGCCTCGTGGAGCCCTCATTAGTTGCATCCTGCAGCCCCATCCCACTGGAGACTTCCAAAAAAGTGACAAAGTCCGAACATAGAATTCTTCACTAAGACTTCATCCAGCCGCACTCCGATGACAACGCCTCCTCCTCGTCCTGCTGAACTTTACCTTTTCAGGAATTTTTCTTTGAAATTTCTTGTAAATCCGAAGATAAGCCGAGACTGGGCCCAATCTACCTTGCGTAGCTGAACCGTGCTGCATCGCGGTCAGCGTTAACTTTTTACTTTACCCTAGTCTCGTGTGTCTACAGCCAGCGGTTGGCGCTTTTATCTTTTAGGTGCTAGTTGTAACTGAAAATTCATAACACTAGGTCTACTGATTGGATTTTATTCGTTTTGATATCATTTTATTTCAATATTTTTCTAAATTGGTGTGGGAGGTTTCTTGTGTTGTGTAGTCATTTTATTGCATTTATGTGCTGCATAAATACTTACTACGGTGCACAGACAGAATATCGAGTTTTTAATTTCGACCTACCATAATATCGAGTTTTAAATATCGTAGGTCAAGAATATCGACTGCAAGAATATTGTGGTACAGAATATCGACAGTAAGGTAAGAAATATATTTTTTTTTAATATCGAAGACAATAATATCGTTTGTAAAAGTATCGTTGTTAATAATATCGATGTTTATATTAGTGTTCTGTATTTTAGTATGTGTATTAAAAGTATGTGATGTAATTTTTTGGTATAAGTGTAGTTTTTTTTTAATGTATGTGTTAAATTTTTAGCAGTAAATACTTTAATGTAAATTAATTTTTGCGTATTTTAGTTCTGTAATGGGTTGTGGGTTTATAGGGGAATAGGGTGTGAAGTAATTTAATTATAAAAAGTAATTATTAATATTTATTAGTATTTATAATTAATTGATTATTAATTAATTATTAATTGGTTATTAATTAATGTTAATTAATGATTAGATAATTATATAAATTGTTATTTTTTAGGAGCGGGTTGTGGGTTTATAGGGGAATAGGGTGGGAAGTAATTTAATTATAAAAAAGTAATTATTAATATTGATTTATTAGTATTTGTAATTAATTAATTAATTAATTATCAATTGGTTATTAATTAATATTAATTAATTAATAGCTAATTATATAAATTGTGTTATTTTTTTAGGAGCGGGTTGTGGGTTTATACGGGAATAGGGTGGGAAGTAATTTAAATATAATAAAGTAATTATTAATATTTATTTTTAGTATTTATAATTAATTAATTATTAATTAATTATTAATTGGTTATTAATTAATATTAATTAATTAATAGATAATTGTATCAATTGTGTTATTTTTTTAGGAGCGGGATGTGGGTTTATAGGGGAATAGGGTGGGAAGTAATTTAATTATAATAAAGTAATTATTAATATTTATTTATTAGTATTTATAATTAATTTATTATTAATTAATTAAAAAATTGGTTATTAATTTTTATTAATTGATAATTATATTAATTTTGTTTTTTTAGGATTTATTAGTATTTGTAATTAATTAACTCTTTCCCTACTCTTGCACTCTCTGGAGTGGGAATAGTAATTTGTACATCTCCGCTAGCCAATACTTTCCCTACTGTTGTACTCACTGGAGTGGGAATAGTAATTTTTACCCGTCCGCTATCCAAAACTTTCCCTACTGTTTCACTCACTGGAGTTGGAATAGTAATTTTTACCCCTACGCTATCCAACACTTTCCCTACTGTTGCACTCTCTGGAGTGGGAATAGTAATTTTTACACTTACGCTATCCAACACTTTCCCTACTGTTGCACTCTCTGGAGTGGGAATAGTAATTTTATCCCCTCAACTATCCAATATTTTCTCTACTGTTTTAGTTAATGTAGTGTAAAATGTATTTTAAAAAGATTAAAAATATTGTAATATTTTAATTTGTTATATATATTTTTTATTTATATTATTGGTGTATGTGTATATATATGTATTTATAATTTTTAATATGTTTTTTAACAATTTATAAGTTATTAAAATAATTATTTATAACTATTATTAAGTATATATATTATATTTTATACATATATATGTTTAATTTATTTTTACATTATGGGGCCGATTCCGATTCGGGCCGGAATTCTCTCCGACCGAGCCGGACCCGGAGAGAATTCCGACCGAATCGGACCCTAGCAGTCCGACCGAACGAGTACGATGCGTTCGCATGCCATCGGACTCGATTCGGTCGGACTCCCATTGAAGTCAATGGGAGCCTGGCGTACGACGTGTACGCGGGCTCCCATTGACTCAATGGGTGCGAGGGGGACAAGGGCGCCCCCTACAGCGGGTACGTGTCCATGCGCATCGCGGCGTACATGCACAGGTAGGGGGGACCCATGGGTCCCCCCTGTGTGCGACTCGCGCGCCTACGCGTACAGGGGGGTCCGACGTGGACCCCCAAAGTCCGGCTCCGACAGCTTTTTTGAGCCGGACGGCGCGAGTCGATCGGAGTGGTCGCCGCGCGCATCGTACTTACCCGGCCGGGAAACGTCTCCATAGCGCGGTGCGAGTCGTGTCCATGCGAGTCGGTCGGAGCGTGTTGAAGCCGCGTTCGAGTCAGTCGGAGATTTCGCGGGTGCCTGCATCGTACTCGCTCGGCCGGACCCGCGTACGATTCAGTCGGGAAACAGGGCTCCGAATCGGATCCGGTAAATCCGAATCCGATTCGGAGCACTACCGGCCGAGATCGGAATCGGCCCCTTTATGTATTACTTATAATTTTAAACATTTTTAAATAATTTTAACTGTTTTTTTAATTATATGTATTATTTACTTTATTTTACATTATTTTTTATACATAAAAAAAAACGATATTTTTAACAACGATATTTTTTGATCGATATTTTTGTACTTACCATTATGTAGATAGGACTTCGATATTCTGGACATCGATATTCTTGTGTCGATATTTTTGTAGCTCGATATTCTGACTGTCGATATTCTGTCAGTGATCCACTTACTACAATGCCTCTAACTTAAGCCTGACTGCTTTTGTGCCAATCTACCAGAGAGTTAAGCACAGGTTCATTTAGTGACTTTTGTGGTTCACACTGACAAAAATTGTGGTTGTTGCTTAAGTAGGAATTTCACTCCCCTCAGTCAGTAACTCAGATTTTTTACAGCGCCATATTATCTATCGTTAACCACTTTGGTTTGCTTTGCAAGCACCCACGCCCCCGGTAATCTGCATGCACCGACTTTATAGACTGTGCCTTAGCTGCCACACAGTCCTTTTCACTTTCTTCTCCAGACATTTGCCCTGCCTTGCCGGCTCACACCTTTGTTAACCTCTTATGGTGGGGTCATTGTCCAGCCCACAGGGGCAACCTAAGCCCACGAACCCTGCTAATTTTCAGGGACTACAGATGGCCAGTTTCATTATCTTCAGCATCAGTTGAAGGAGACTAGTGTGAGCACCAGCACCGCTGCACCTACCTCAGCTCAGATTCACCCTATAACAGTAGAGGAACCACCAACAGTTTGCCCATTGCTCCCCCGACTTGTTGCATGCCTGTGCATTGTAGTGGATTGGCTAATTCCAGAAAGTAACAGCTTTATTATCAGGGCCCCAACGGGAAGAACTGTGAATGGAGACCCCTAACTAGAAAACACAATTTTTCACTTTCTATCTTTGTTGCTGTAATACATCTACAAACTGCAGGTAGATGGAAAGAGTGTTTGACTGGGGAAACAGGCAGAATTTAAAGCATTACTAGTAGATAGCACCTTAATTTGTTTAGGCAAAAACAGTATATGCCACCTGTAAATGATTTAAAGTTTTGTGGTTCAAGGATTGGTCCTTCAAATTAACATGGCTCCATGATGAAAGAATATAATTAATGCAGTAGAAATCGCTACTGGGCCTTTTTAGCAACTGGTACAGTGATGGGATTGGTTGCTCATTCACAAAAGTCATGTTCCTCTAGTTTGGAAGTGCTCAACATTTTTGTATACAACATTTTAGCAGCAATTGTGGCAATACAATTGTCAAAAACCAGAAATGCAAAGAAGAAAAGAAAATGTCATGGTGCTAGTCATTCACAAAGTGTATTTCCTCACTGAGCAATATTCAGTAAGCATCACAGATGTATTTATCCATAACAACATTATTTTCTCGATTTTTCATGTCACCCTCAGTTAGTTACTAGGCAGATCTGGGGTTCTTGGTGGGAATGCTTTGGTATAGTTCCTCCTAATGTCATAAATAGCACTATACTTAATACTTTTTCTGCCACCTGTAACTAATATCACTGCAGCTAACTATGTTGATGACTCACGTGATCCAAAAATGGTATTTGTGAATATTTATTTTCGGAAATATCGATCATGTCTCACACTGGTTTTGGTCTTGTTTTTTGTTTTAAACATCAGGCATATATTCAAATCCATTTATCAAGACTGCATTGCTTTTCTACACTGCACTGCTTTTCTATAATGCCACACTTGCTCCTTACACCTGCCCTGGACTTTTGTAAATTTATGTGGACAACCCAGTCCAGTGCACCAGTTTTCCCAACTTCAGGCATCCAGCTATAACTTCTCTCCATAGAATTACATAAGGTACAAGTTGTAACAGAATCATGCACTCAAAAAGCTTGTACATAAGAAATGTTTGTTCAGGAACAAACGCAGTCGTTGTCTTCCCTTTACCGGTCAGCGAGTAACTGCCACTGAATGGAATTCCACACCTTACAAAGAAACAATGGAACCTTCATAAGAGAACATTCCAAATGAAGAGAAGAGATTACAACAGCATCACTCCATTTGGATACTTTTATCTCTTTTTTTCAACCTGAAGAAAAAGTTACTTACTTTTGGTAATGATGTTTCTGGTGGATAATCTATCTACCTGCAGACTTCTCACCTTGTGAGCATCCACTGATGCCAGTCTGGATCCAGAAACCTTTCTGCAATAGCTCATCTGTGCTATCAGAGGGCACTAACTCCTTGCCAACGTCAACAGCTCTAGTATAAGGTGCCCAACTGACATTCCAATGGCAGTTTCCTACCCATTTATTCCACAGCAACAAGGCAAAGGAAGAGAAATATGTAAATTTGTAAAACATACTAACGACAAGTAACAACTTGAAAACTATTGACAGGAAATATTTTTAAAAACAGTTAACCACCTTCAACACGGGGTGGTGGGAAGCAGTGCTTAATTTGAGCCGGTGGTTTCCGGTGCTCAGTTCCGGCACTTAATTGCTAACACTGGCACTTATGACAGTCTGCCACATGGTGGCACTGTTTGTTTTATTTAGAGATGAGCACAATAACAGTTGTTGATTAATTCAATTTATGCAAAAAATGTCATGATACCTGCCACCCAAGTCATTCTTATAGCTTTGGGTACCTCAAATAGTCTGAAGTGTCAAACTTGTATGAGTGTTATGGTTAGTAGGTGTGTTTGTACTGTCATCTGCAGCACTGTCGGGGGCAATGGATTGTGCCAGTTGCAGTAGCCTCCTGACGAGAGCTCTCGCACATATTTTTTTACAAAGTAAGCCCTGGTGGGAAGGGTAGGTGAGGAATCTGCAGGTAGATAGAGTATCCCCCAGTAAGATTGTTACCATTGTAAGTAACTTTCTCTTCTGATGGATACTTCAACCTGCAGATTCCTCACCTTACGAACAGATTAATGAGCAATTCAGTACTTGGAGGACAGACTTAAAGAGTGGTTAAACCAAGAAGTCTTGTAGGACAAAGGCATCACAGGCAAAGTAAGCGTCCCACTGAATCTCTGTATCCAAACAGTAATGTTTAGCAAAAGTGTGCAGAGAATCCCATGCAGCTGCTCTGCATGTCGCTGCGAGTGAAACTCCTCTTGTCAATGCAGAGGTGGAAGATTTTGGCCTTGTAGAATGATCACATATGCCCTCAGGTGGTTGTTTATGCTCTAGCGAATAATTAATCTTAATGCATAAAATAATCCACCTTGATAATGTCCTCTTTTGAACCGATTTTCGCTTGCCTGTTCATCAACACAAGTCCTTTGCTTGATCTATGTAAAAACTAACTGCTTTTTTTGGATCCAGCCAATGGAGTCTGTCTTCATCCTTGTAAGGGTGTGGATGTGGGGAAAAGAAGAAGGAAGGGTAATGGACAGACCTAGGTGAAACAGGGTCACAACCGTAGGTAGAAAAAGCTGCTGTGGTCAGTAGCACCAACTTGTTGGGTAAAACAAACGTAAAAAAGTGGATAGACACTCAGTGCCTGCAACTCACTGACGCGTCTCACCAAAGTAATATCCTCTAAAAATAGTGTTTTGAAAGTCAACATCCTTATATGACAGTTATACAGATGTTCAAGCAGAGAATTCATCAAGAATGTTAAAACCACATTGAAGATCACTCAATGGTTTTACAGAATAGGGTTCATTTTAGGGCTCAAACTACTAGCTAGCAATATGAATGGAACCCGTTTGTGCTTCGAAGCTAGGTGGAAACTTCTGTGTAAGGTAATGAGCTGAGGCTTTCTGAGCAATCTGGTCCCACCTCACTGGAGAGCACTGGAACTCTGCCTGAGATGGGTGGTATGTTCTGTTTTGGTGTGGAAGCAGCTGGAAATCATTGCACAACTTAGAAGATAATGGAATGTTGGGCAAAATAATTTGTAAGGTCTAAACTGAACTTTGTGCAGGGCTATTTCTCTTCCTCATAAAGTTAGCAGGCTGGAGGGTGGGTTTGTAGAAGTTGAAGGGGGGGGGATTTGGGTCATGTGTAACTTTGATGTTATTATGACGTTCTCCAGTGCAACCATTCTGTAACAAGTACTATTACATTACACACGTGGGCAGTATTGTAAAATGCCCTACTTAAACTTACTAAAAGGAGTGGGAGAAACATGTTTGTAAGACCTTTTAGTAAACCCCCAAATTACTGTGAGGATATAGGGTGTGGTTGTGCGACCTCACCATGTGATACACTTACCAGCCCCTTTAGGACCCTTAAGTTTCGTTTGGCAAACCTTCCACCCAACCCTGAGTAGCTGTAGCTCAGAGCGGCAATGTTTACACGAGGGAACAAGTGTAAACCATTTAAACAGCACCAAAACAATTGAAGAAGAAATCGATGACACCCAAAAAATCTGACATCAATTTATCTTTAGAACATACAACAAAAAAGATCCACCAGAAGGTTCCAGAGATATAGAATTTATAAGGTATAGTAAATAAAAGCATTTCGCTCAACCTGTAAACAAGCACTGGCAAATTCAATGAATTTGACACTTCAACATTTTTTCACTAAAATGTTTGTGCTAGTTGTAATGAGCTAATTTGGAGTCAATTTAGGCAGCCAACCCCAGTAGGAAGCCAGTCATGGGGACCAGCAAGATCCTCAGAAACAGTTACCTCATCAGGTGAAGCTGCCTTCAGGCTTTTCTTTGCACTTTTATCCTTTGCAAGGCTTTCCTGTAGAAGTGGTCCTGATGCAAGGGATGAAGGATGGTGAAGATGCTCAAAGGATGTGATGCGGTCCTTGCTGTGACTACTTATTGGTCCACGAAGGGGGTGAGGTGGTCACAGGGTCGACGTCTCTCGAAGTCCTATTGGTGCTGGCGGAAGCCTAATCGCCACTCCACTACCAGTCGCCCAGTATTGGGGTCAAAGGCCAATCCTTCCTGGGCCAATAACTCGACCTCTGGAGATCCCAGCTGTCCTCCGACAACACTCTCGGGCGCAACAAACTTGGTTGCAACTTTTGTAAGTTGGCTTCTGGTCCCTGTTGCTGCATGGTGGCGGTTGGCGGCCGTTTGAAGACTTTGAGCTACTAATGTGCCCGAGCAGGCTTCTTCAGCTGTTGTGTCCCTGTGCTGTGAACAGGAGGCCAGTCAGCTGGCCTTTGGAGTCTCTTGGCTTTGACTGGGCTCTGGAGATGACTTTTCCTTGAGCAGGAAATGGCAGGCACAGTCCCTCTCCTTTGCTAACCACCGGGTGCAGCAGGTGTAGTCCACGATAGTGCAGCCTCTCTTTGCTTGTTCCACGATGCATCATGGCAGTCCTTCTTCCAGTCTAGTCGACGTCTGAGTTTGGGGTGCCACGGGTGCCCTACTTATGCTCAGAGAATGCCCTCATGGCAGGATATGGTTGGTAGCCAATGGGCCACCAGGTTCCCTACCACCTGATGACCATTTCCTGCGAAGTATGGCATCTAGGCATCCCAGGATGCACCATTCTGCCCACTTCCAATATGGCAGGATACTCTCCCGGTGTGTGGAGCTCCCTACCCCAACCCAGAGGTGTGGCTACCAAGGGGGCTACATGCCCATGGAAAACCGGTTTGGCAACGGGTTTCCCCTCTCCTGTCCC
Organism: Calotriton arnoldi; assembly: GCA_963921515.1. Classification (NCBI taxonomy): domain Eukaryota; kingdom Metazoa; phylum Chordata; class Amphibia; order Caudata; family Salamandridae; genus Calotriton; species Calotriton arnoldi. The sequence goes on from CAWUFW010004720.1 coordinate 1,396,837, forward strand.
TAGTGGCAGACTGTCTGCCTAGACAATGGTGCAGCCCCTAGTGTTACGCATTTTCCCTTCAAAGACGGCTTCTCCTTTGAAGCTTGCCTTTTGGGCCAACACCTGTGTGGCTTCCTGCAGGAGGGAGGTGACATCTCCTTCCGGAGTAGGCCCCTATTGTACCTTTTCCTGGGAGTTGTTAGCATGTCTCCCCCGAAGGGCAGAAAGCTATCTCGATGACAGGACCCTGTGTGCAACCGGTATGGGCTCAGGGGACTAAAGGCAACATAGTGAAAACTTTGTTAAAGTTGTACACGCGTAACTTGTTACATTAATTGTGACTTGAAAGTCTAATTGGGCTTAATGTAACAAGTTGTTTTATACTTTCGATGACTCACTTTGGTCACACCGTTCCAGAGTTAGCACAGCTGAGGGAACAGCGTGTAACTCTGCACTCGCCTATTGGGTGACCAAGCCTTTCCACAGTAAAAACGACAGTTTTGCTTTTTTACTTTACGAACATGTAAAATACATGTTCTGCTTGTGAGATATGTTGCACCCTGCCTTAGGACTCAATAGGCCTGCCACAGGAGTGACTTGCTCATATACCGGGGGCAAGCCTGGCGTTGTCATTACTTTAAATGGCAAAGTTGGGCTAGCAGTTTAAATTACTCTTCCAGCCTGCAATGGCGGGCTGGGAGTCTCATTTTACTCATGTTACACCCAGGGTGGAACAACCAGTGCTACAATCCCTGGGGGGATCCTCTAACTCACATGCCCTGAGTAGCATTTTCTAAAGAGTTACATGTAAGTTAGCTGAGCCAATTGGGTTTGAGCTTATTCGACGTACCTGTTTAAGGGTAAGGGAACAGGCACTGAGATCTGGTTAGCAGGCCTCAATGCACTCACAGAGTCGAAAAAGAGCAGCATCAGTCTAAAAATAGCCTATTAAAATAAGGATGGTTCCTTAATTATGCTATTAACTGCAACAATGTTATATATTACTTCCTGTTAAGATATGAACCAAATTTTTCTTTACATTGCATTTTCTTTTCAATTCAACATCAGTATGTATCATTAATGTTTTGGATGTTTAAGCATCTCGTCTTACTCATTTATTGTATGAAGCATTGGTGACTAAATGTTCTTTTCAAATAAACTTCTTCTTGAACTTAAAAATAAGGATGGTTGGTCCAGAAGACAGACGAATGCCAACAAGACAGCCAAATAACTCTGCAGCACAGCCTTGATGTGTTAATGAAAGAACAAAGCATAGAATATCCGAAAGATGGACTTTCAGGGAATCCAGGTTGTATTCAAAACATCAAGTGACAAACTAGTTCCAGTTTCCAGAATACACAGTTTTGGTGGAATCATAGTGTGCACACCAAATAAAATCTACCACTTCCAATGGTAACTGAAATGCAGATTAAAGTTCTCTTTGAATATCCAGACGTTAAAGTGTAGGTTCTAAAGGTAGGGTGGAGAATGTGACCCTATGACTTGGAAGGAAGATACTCCCAGAGAGGAAGACTAAGCAGGGGACAAAGTAAGAGGTGCATGAGGTCTCCATACCACACCCTTCTAAGCTGATCCATGGCGATAAAGATTATTTGGGCCTGGTCTTGACAAATCCTTCCTAGAACCCACAGAATCAAGGATAGGGGAGGGAAGGCATACTGGTGTGGAAAATTTCATTTCAGCTGGAACAGATCCTCCATGGCTCATTGCAATGGATACTGGAGAGCACACAACTACGCCAGTGGGCGTTGTTGTGAGTGGCAAGAAAGGTCCACCTGTGGTTTCTGTCACAGAGCAAAGGTGTGAAGGACCACTTCCAGGTGGAGATACCATTTGTAGCTGCCAAGATGATGCTGACTCAAACTGTTGCCTCTGATGTTTAATGAGCTGGCCTGATGGTTGGTTATTATCCAGAGGCTCAACACTCCTCGACAGAGAAGGTGAGGTCCCATTCCCCCTTGTGTGTTGGTATACCACATCCTGGTTGTATCGTCTGTTAAAATCTGAACAGACTGACCACAAATGGCGGGGAAAAGAGCCTTGAGTATTGCTCTGAGGTCTAGCAGGGTGACATGAAGACCAGAGCAGGCCTGTAGCCAGAAGTATGTGATTTGGGGGGCATGGCCCCCAGTAATGGTCCATCTTTAAAAAATTGTGCTGGGGATGTATGCTCTTCCTAGTATTCAGTGCTGTGTATTCTTGAATTAAGCTCATGCCTCTTTAATCCACTGACAGACACTCCCTACTCCTTTATATTACACTTGCGAGTTTCTGCTTTCTCCCGTTATGACGGTTTCACCGTCTTTCTGTTCCTCCATCTTTTAGCTTTGTTTATATTTTCCTCTCTTGCTCTCTGTAAACATCTGATGAAGAAAAATAAGTGCTAGTTCCCAAAAAAGAGTGCTGTGGCCCCCATCTGCAACCGCCGGCTCAAATTAAGCACTTCTGTTATTTGTTGAGAAAATAGTACTGTGTGCAAGGCTTTAAAACACACTAAGTTTTGCTGCTTTTCTCATTATTGGTGTTATTGTATTTAAAGGAGTAGGCAATTTTTTTTAGATCCATCCCTATCTATCAGTTGGAATTTAAAGTTCCTAAGTCAGCTGACATGCAGCTTTTTATTTTTTCCTACTTCGTCATGCAAAGCGTAGTATTTTTTTATTATTTTATTTTTTACAAAAAAGAAGCTGCCCTTAACTGGGAGACGCCCTTACTCCGACCACTTACCCGAGGTGGTGGATGTCCAGCCTCTGCAGGAAGCAATTTTATTCTGTAGGATGTCCTACCCAGGACATTCTGCTTCAGAAAATCATAATTCATGTAAGACCTAACGGGATAAACCTCACCTCAGGAAATTCTGGAAAATTCATCTGTCCTAGCGAAGGGTGTAGGTTCCCAACTCCACCCAAATGTGGGGACACAGTTTAACTTCATCCCTCTAATGTAGAAACGGGTTGACAGATAGCTTACAGTGTATCAATCAACGACTTTTGGGTAAATTAGTAAAACCTAAAAATTATTTAAATGCAATTTTACAGCACTGGCATCTGGGGCGCAGGTCCACAATTAGTTTCTCTGTGAAAGTGCATCAGCTAGTTGATAGTTCAATTACATTTAGTCAAAACTGCCAGTTAAAACTCCATGGACTTTAAAGTGGCATAGAGATTAGCATGTGCTCGTCACGGTTATAGGCAGGTTGTGCTGATGGTACCGCACGAAAGGATACCTCTCTCAGATAACCAACAGCAAAACAGGTAGGCACAGAGTCATTTTTTTGGCATGGGCGAGCTGGGACTAGGCAAAGGTGACCAATCTTCAGAGGAGCACATGGAGCTGTCTGCATTAAGGTCATGCAAACAGCAGCACCATCTTTAGTCCTGGCCCCTTGATATACCTCTGTAAAAAAGTGTTGTCCAGATATTTTCATTTTTGATTTGTATTTTTGTATCAGAGAAGTAATTTAGCTTGGATAGACATTGCTAATCTGGGCAGAATTTTTCTGAATGACATTTTTAAAAATGGCGTATGTATTGCAGCGATGATGTAATATTTCAGGACCCATGAGACCTATACACTACATTTTGTCAAAACATAGATTTTGAGGATCAAGTAGTCTTATAGAGATAGAAAAACACTCCTCAGAGCAACCCTTCCGCCATTTTCTAAAATGGCAGCTCTATAATGATGTGTTTTAGCCATCATATTGGTAATTTATTTTAATATTGTTTTTATTTCAGGTTTTCCATAGATTCAAATTCGTAAACACGAGCGAAGCAGGTGGTAACAGAGGATCTTTACCTCCTGCCAGAGGTTTAATAACTACAAAATCTGAGGACTCCTTCAACAAAGAAAAATGTGTCATTTGCCAAACTAATCTGAAAGAAAAGCAAACATCAACTGCGGCTGGACAGAAGAGAGTTCGAGATGCTGTAGAAATATGGCAAGACGAAGTTCACAAAAGATTGAAACTGATGGGCGAAGAGGATAAAATATTTTATCATTGTAACAACAAGTGCTACTAGGCGTATACAATGGAAAAAACCCTAGAAAAAAATTGTCAAAAAATAGCAGAAATCAGTAAATCACAACAAGAATCAGAGTCTTCTGAAAAAGTGATGAGAACCAAACCCAATGCCCATCCACTTAGAAGATCGATGGCTACGCCTCGTCCACCTCCAACAACTGATCAGAAAACAGAGGATCTTCAATGTGTTATCTGAGCTTTAGACAGAACAAGGGCCAAAGGGACTGACAAAAGAACAAAGTACTGAGTATGTAAGTCTCAAAAGGCAAACATGTTTTTATCTGCAAAACCAAAGGGGATGATGGACGGAGTATTGAACATTGCAAGCACTCACCCCCAGTCAACTGATCTGGGTTTAATCCATCATCATTCTTTAGCTCACTCCCCCACCCCAGTTCAGACATGGCCATATGCAAATCAGTCTGACCCTGTGCCTCATGGGAACAGTCCAGCCCGAACTGCCAAGCCATGTCTTCCCTGGACCGGAAACAAGCATCCTGGGACCGGTTTCTGGCTTACAGCCGTCATCAGCCAGGCTATCTTGAATCCAGTGGCAAAGTGAGCAAGGGACCCACGTCTGGGCATACCCTGCCAACTTAGGGCGAACATAGCAAAACCAAAGGGGATGATGGACGGAGTGTTGAACATTGCAAGCACTCACCCCCAGTCAACTGATCTGGGTTTAATCCATCATCATTCTTTAGCTCACTCCGCCACCCCAGTTCAGACATGGCCATATGCAAATCAGTCTGACCCTGTGCCTCATGGGAACAGTCCAGCCCGAACTGCCAAGCCATGTCTTCCCTGGACCGGAAACAAGCATCCTGGGACCGGTTTCTGGCTTACAGCCGTCATCAGCCAGGCTATCTTGAATCCAGTGGCAAAGTGAGCAAGGGACCCACGTCTGGGCATACCCTGCCAACTTAGGGCGAACATAGCAAAACCAAAGGGGATGATGGACGGAGTGTTGAACATTGCAAGCACTCACCCCCAGTCAACTGATCTGGGTTTAATCCATCATCATTCTTTAGCTCACTCCGCCACCCCAGTTCAGACATGGCCATATGCAAATCAGCCTGACCCTGTGCCTCAGGGGAACAGTCCAGCCCGAACTGCCAAGCCATGTCTTCCCTGGACCCGAAACAAGCATCCTGGGACCGGTTTCTGGCTTACAACCGTCATCAGCCAGGCTATCTTGAATCCAGTGGCAAAGTGAGCAAGGGACCCACGTCTGGGCATACCCTGCCAACTTAGGGCGAACATAGCAAAGGGGATGATGGACGGAGTGTTGAACATTGCAAGCACTCACCCCCAGTCAACTGATCTGGGTTTAATCCATCATCATTCTTTAGCTCACTCCGCCACCCCAGTTCAGACATGGCCATATGCAAATCAGTCTGACCCTGTGCCTCATGGGAACAGTCCAGCCCGAACTGCCAAGCCATGTCTTCCCTGGACCCGAAACAAGCATCCTGGGACCGGTTTCTGGCTTACAACCGTCATCAGCCAGGCTATCTTGAATCCAGTGGCAAAGTGAGCAAGGGACCCACGTCTGGGCATACCCTGCCAACTTAGGGCGAACATAGCAAAACCAAAGGGGATGATGGACGGAGTGTTGAACATTGCAAGCACTCACCCCCAGTCAACTGATCTGGGTTTAATCCATCATCATTCTTTAGCTCACTCCGCCACCCCAGTTCAGACATGGCCATATGCAAATCAGTCTGACCCTGTGCCTCATGGGAACAGTCCAGCCCGAACTGCCAAGCCATGTCTTCCCTGGACCGGAAACAAGCATTCTGGGACCGGTTTCTGGCTTACATCCGTCATCAGCCAGGCTATCTTGAATCCAGTGGCAAAGTGAGCAAGGGACCCACGTCTGGGCATACCCTGCCAACTTAGGGCGAACATAGCAAAACCAAAGGGGATGATGGACGGAGTGTTGAACATTGCAAGCACTCACCCCCAGTCAACTGATCTGGGTTTAATCCATCATCATTCTTTAGCTCACTCCGCCACCCCAGTTCAGACATGGCCATATGCAAATCAGTCTGACCCTGTGCCTCATGGGAACAGTCCAGCCCGAACTGCCAAGCCATGTCTTCCCTGGACCAGAAACAAGCATCCTGGGACCGGTTTCTGGGTTACAGCTGTCATCAGCCAGGCTATCTTGAATCCAGTGGCAAAGTCAGCAAGGGACCCACGTCTGGGCATACCCTGCCAACTTAGGGCGAACATAGCAAAACCAAAGGGGATGATGGACGGAGTGTTGAACATTGCAAGCACTCACCCCCAGTCAACTGATCTGGGTTTAATCCATCATCATTCTTTAGCTCACTCCGCCACTCCCAGTTCAGACATGGCCATATGCAAATCAGTCTGACCCTGTGCCTCATGGGAACAGTCCAGCCCGAACTGCCAAGCCATGTCTTCCCTGGACCGGAAACAAGCATCCTGGGACCGGTTTCTGGCTTACAGCCATCATCAGCCAGGCTATCGTGAATCCAGTGGCAAAGTGAGCAAGGGACCTACGTCTGGGCATACCCTGCCAACTTAGGGCGAACATAGCAAAACCAAAGGGGATGATGGACGGAGTGTTGAACATTGCAAGCACTCACCCCCAGTCAACTGATCTGGGTTTGATCCATCAACATTCTTTAGCTCAATCCGCCACCCCAGTTCAGAGATGGCCAAATGCAAATCAGTCTGACCCTGTGCCTCATGGGAACAGTCCAGCCCGAACTGCCAAGCCATGTCTTCCCTGGACCGGAAACAAGCATCCTGGGACCGGTTTCTGGCTTACAGCCGTCATCAGCCAGGCTATCTTGAATCCAGTGGCAAAGTGAGCAAGGGACCCACATCTGGGCATACCCTGCCAACTTAGGGCGAACATAGCAAAACCAAAGGGGATGATGGACGGAGTGTTGAACATTGCAAGCACTCACCCCCAGTCAACTGATCTGGGTTTGATCCATCATCATTCTTTAGCTCACTCCGCCACCCCAGTTCAGATATGGCCATATGCAAATCAGTCTGACCCTGTGCCTCATGGGAACAGTCCAGCCCGAACTGCCAAGCCATGTCTTCCCTGGACCGGAAACAAGCATCCTGGGACCGGTTTCCGGCTTACAGCCGTCATCAGCCAGGCTATCTTGAACCCAGTGGCAAAGTGAGCAAGGGACCCACGTCTGGGCATACCCTGCCAACTTAGGGCGAACATAGCAAAACCAAATGGGATGATGGACGGAGTGGTGAACATTGCAAGCACTCACCCCCAGTCAACTGATCTGGGTTTAATCCATCATCATTCTTTAGCTCACTCCGCCACCCCAGTTCAGACATGGCCATATGCAAATCAGTCTGACCCTGTGCCTCATGGGAACAGTCCAGCCCGAACTGCCAAGCCATGTCTTCCCTGGACCGGAAACAAGCATCCTGGGACCGGTTTCCGGCTTACAGCCGTCATCAGCCAGGCTATCTTGAACCCAGTGGCAAAGTGAGCAAGGGACCCACGTCTGGGCATACCCTGCCAACTTAGGGCGAACATAGCAAAACCAAAGGGGATGATGGACGGAGTGTTGAACATTGCAAGCACTCACCCCCAGTCAACTGATCTGGGTTTAATCCATCATCATTCTTTAGATCACTCCGCCACCCCAGTTCAGACATGGCCATATGCAAATCAGTCTGACCCTGTGCCTCATGGGAACAGTCCAGCCCGAACTGCCAAGCCATGTCTTCCCTGGACCGGAAACAAGCATCCTGGGACCGGTTTCCGGCTTACAGCCGTCATCAGCCAGGCTATCTTGAACCCAGTGGCAAAGTGAGCAAGGGACACACGTCTGGGCATACCCTGCCAACTTAGGGCGAACATAGCAAAACCAAATGGGATGATGGACGGAGTGGTGAACATTGCAAGCACTCACCCCCAGTCAACTGATCTGGGTTTAATCCATCATCATTCTTTAGCTCACTCCGCCACTCCCAGTTCAGACATGGCCATATGCAAATCAGTCTGACCCTGTGCCTCATGGGAACAGTCCAGCCCGAACTGCCAAGCCATGTCTTCCCTGGACCGGAAACAAGCATCCTGGGACCGGTTTCTGGCTTACAGCCGTCATCAGCCAGGCTATCTTGAATCCAGTGGAAAAGTGAGCAAGGGACCCACGTCTGGGCATACCCTGCCAACTTAGGGCGAACATAGCAAAACCAAAGGGGATGATGGACGGAGTGTTGAACATTGCAAGCACTCACCCCCAGTCAACTGATCTGGGTTTAATCCATCATCATTCTTTAGCTCACTCCGCCACCCCAGTTCAGACATGGCCATATGCAAATCAGTCTGACCCTGTGCCTCATGGGAACAGTCCAGCCCGAACTGCCAAGCCATGTCTTCCCTGGACCGGAAACAAGCATCCTGGGACCGGTTTCTGGCTTACAGCCGTCATCAGCCAGGCTATCTTGAATCCAGTGGCAAAGTGAGCAAGGGACCCACGCCTGGGCATACCCTGCCAACTTAGGGCGAACATAGCAAAACCAAAGGGGATGATGGACGGAGTGTTGAACATTGCAAGCACTCACCCCAGTCAACTGATCTGGGTTTAATCCATCATCATTCTTTAGCTCACTCCGCCACCCCAGTTCAGACATGGCCATATGCAAATCAGCCTGACCCTGTGCCTCATGGGAACAGTCCAGCCCGAACTGCCAAGCCATGTCTTCCCTGGACCCGAAACAAGCATCCTGGGACCGGTTTCTGGCTTACAACCGTCATCAGCCAGGCTATCTTGAATCCAGTGGCAAAGTGAGCAAGGGACCCACGTCTGGGCATACCCTGCCAACTTAGGGCGAACATAGCAAAACCAAAGGGGATGATGGACGGAGTGTTGAACATTGCAAGCACTCACCCCCAGTCAACTGATCTGGGTTTAATCCATCATCATTCTTTAGCTCACTCCGCCACCCCAGTTCAGACATGGCCATATGCAAATCAGTCTGACCCTGTGCCTCATGGGAACAGTCCAGCCCGAACTGCCAAGCCATGTCTTCCCTGGACCGGAAACAAGCATCCTGGGACCGGTTTCTGGCTTACAGCCGTCATCAGCCAGGCTATCTTGAATCCAGTGGCAAAGTGAGCAAGGGACCCACGTCTGGGCATACCCTGCCAACTTAGGGCGAACATAGCAAAACCAAAGGGGATGATGGACGGAGTGTTGAACATTGCAAGCACTCACCCCCAGTCAACTGATCTGGGTTTAATCCATCATCATTCTTTAGCTCACTCCGCCACCCCAGTTCAGACATGGCCATATGCAAATCAGTCTGACCCTGTGCCTCATGGGAACAGTCCAGCCCGAACTGCCAAGCCATGTCTTCCCTGGACCGGAAACAAGCATCCTGGGACCGGTTTCTGGCTTACAGCTGTCATCAGCCAGGCTATCTTGAATCCAGTGGCAAAGTCAGCAAGGGACCGACGTCTGGGCATACCCTGCCAACTTAGGGCGAACATAGCAAAACCAAAGGGGATGATGGACGGAGTGTTGAACATTGCAAGCACTCACCCCCAGTCAACTGATCTGGGTTTAATCCATCATCATTCTTTAGCTCACTCCGCCACCCCAGTTCAGACATGGCCATATGCAAATCAGTCTGACCCTGTGCCTCATGGGAACAGTCCAGCCCGAACTGCCAAGCAATGTCTTCCCTGGACCGGAAACAAGCATCCTGGGACCGGTTTCTGGCTTACAGCCATCATCAGCCAGGCTATCGTGAATCCAGTGGCAAAGTGAGCAAGGGACCTACGTCTGGGCATACCCTGCCAACTTAGGGGCGAACATAGCAAAACCAAAGGGGATGATGGACGGAGTGTTGAACATTGCAAGCACTCACCCCCAGTCAACTGATCTGGGTTTGATCCATCAACATTCTTTAGCTCAATCCGCCACCCCAGTTCAGAGATGGCCAAATGCAAATCAGTCTGACCCTGTGCCTCATGGGAACAGTCCAGCCCGAACTGCCAAGCCATGTCTTCCCTGGACCGGAAACAAGCATCCTGGGACCGGTTTCTGGCTTACAGCCGTCATCAGCCAGGCTATCTTGAATCCAGTGGCAAAGTGAGCAAGGGACCCACGTCTGGGCATACCCTGCCAACTTAGGGCGAACATAGCAAAACCAAAGGGGATGATGGACGGAGTGTTGAACATTGCAAGCACTCACCCCCAGTCAACTGATCTGGGTTTAATCCATCATCATTCTTTAGCTCACTCCGCCACCCCAGTTCAGACATGGCCATATGCAAATCAGCCTGACCCTGTGCCTCATGGGAACAGTCCAGCCCGAACTGCGAAGCCATGTCTTCCCTGGACCCGAAACAAGCATCCTGGGACCGGTTTCTGGCTTACAACCGTCATCAGCCAGGCTATCTTGAATCCAGTGGCAAAGTGAGCAAGGGACCCACGTCTGGGCATACCCTGCCAACTTAGGGCGAACATAGCAAAACCAAAGGGGATGATGGACGGAGTGTTGAACATTGCAAGCACTCACCCCCAGTCAACTGATCTGGGTTTAATCCATCATCATTCTTTAGCTCACTCCGCCACCCCAGTTCAGACATGGCCATATGCAAATCAGTCTGACCCTGTGCCTCATGGGAACAGTCCAGCCCGAACTGCCAAGCCATGTCTTCCCTGGACCGGAAACAAGCATCCTGGGACCGGTTTCTGGCTTACAGCCGTCATCAGCCAGGCTATCTTGAATCCAGTGGCAAAGTGAGCAAGGGACCCACGTCTGGGCATACCCTGCCAACTTAGGGCGAACATAGCAAAACCAAAGAGGATGATGGACGGAGTGTTGAACATTGCAAGCACTCACCCCCAGTCAACTGATCTGGGTTTAATCCATCATCATTCTTTAGCTCACTCCGCCACCCCAGTTCAGACATGGCCATATGCAAATCAGTCTGACCCTGTGCCTCAAGGGAACAGTCCAGCCCGAACTGCCAAGCCATGTCTTCCCTGGACCGGAAACAAGCATTCTGGGACCGGTTTCTGGCTTACATCCGTCATCAGCCAGGCTATCTTGAATCCAGTGGCAAAGTGAGCAAGGGACCCACGTCTGGGCATACCCTGCCAACTTAGGGCGAACATAGCAAAACCAAAGGGGATGATGGACGGAGTGTTGAACATTGCAAGCACTCACCCCCAGTCAACTGATCTGGGTTTAATCCATCATCATTCTTTAGCTCACTCCGCCACCCCAGTTCAGACATGGCCATATGCAAATCAGTCTGACCCTGTGCCTCATGGGAACAGTCCAGCCCGAACTGCCAAGCCATGTCTTCCCTGGACCGGAAACAAGCATCCTGGGACCGGTTTCTGGCTTACAGCTGTCATCAGCCAGGCTATCTTGAATCCAGTGGCAAAGTCAGCAAGGGACCCACGTCTGGGCATACCCTGCCAACTTAGGGCTGAACATAGCAAAACCAAAGGGGATGATGGACGGAGTGTTGAACATTGCAAGCACTCACCCCCAGTCAACTGATCTGGGTTTAATCCATCATCATTCTTTAGCTCACTCCGCCACCCCAGTTCAGACATGGCCATATGCAAATCAGTCTGACCCTGTGCCTCATGGGAACAGTCCAGCCCGAACTGCCAAGCCATGTCTTCCTGGACCGGAAACAAGCATCCTGGGACCGGTTTCCGGCTTACAGCCGTCATCAGCCAGGCTATCTTGAACCCAGTGGCAAAGTGAGCAAGGGACCCACGTCTGGGCATACCCTGCCAACTTAGGGCGAACATAGCAAAACCAAATGGGATGATGGACGGAGTGGTGAACATTGCAAGCACTCACCCCCAGTCAACTGATCTGGGTTTAATCCATCATCATTCTTTAGCTCACTCCGCCACCCCAGTTCAGACATGGCCATATGCAAATCAGTCTGACCCTGTGCCTCATGGGAACAGTCCAGCCCGAACTGCCAAGCCATGTCTTCCCTGGACCGGAAACAAGCATCCTGGGACCGGTTTCTGGCTTACAGCCGTCATCAGCCAGGCTATCTTGAATCCAGTGGCAAAGTGAGCAAGGGACCCACGTCTGGGCATACCCTGCCAACTTAGGGCGAACATAGCAAAACCAAAGGGGATGATGGACGGAGTGTTGAACATTGCAAGCACTCACCCCCAGTCAACTGATCTGGCTTTAATCCATCATCATTCTTTAGCTCACTCCGCCACCCCAGTTCAGACATGGCCATATGCAAATCAGTCTGACCCTGTGCCTCATGGGAACAGTCCAGCCCGAACTGCCAAGCCATGTCTTCCCTGGACCGGAAACAAGCATCCTGGGACCGGTTTCTGGCTTACAGCCATCATCAGCCAGGCTATCGTGAATCCAGTGGCAAAGTGAGCAAGGGACCTACGTCTGGGCATACCCTGCCAACTTAGGGCGAACATAGCAAAACCAAAGGGGATGATGGACGGAGTGTTGAACATTGCAAGCACTCACCCCCAGTCAACTGATCTGGGTTTGATCCATCAACATTCTTTAGCTCAATCCGCCACCCCAGTTCAGAGATGGCCAAATGCAAATCAGTCTGACCCTGTGCCTCATGGGAACAGTCCAGCCCGAACTGCCAAGCCATGTCTTCCCTGGACCGGAAACAAGCATCCTGGGACCGGTTTCTGGCTTACAGCCGTCATCAGCCAGGCTATCTTGAATCCAGTGGCAAAGTGAGCAAGGGACCCACGTCTGGGCATACCCTGCCAACTTAGGGCGAACATAGCAAAACCAAAGGGGATGATGGACGGAGTGTTGAACATTGCAAGCACTCACCCCCAGTCAACTGATCTGGGTTTGATCCATCATCATTCTTTAGCTCACTCCGCCACCCCAGTTCAGATATGGCCATATGCAAATCAGTCTGACCCTGTGCCTCATGGGAACAGTCCAGCCCGAACTGCCAAGCCATGTCTTCCCTGGACCGGAAACAAGCATCCTGGGACCGGTTTCCGGCTTACAGCCGTCATCAGCCAGGCTATCTTGAACCCAGTGGCAAAGTGAGCAAGGGACCCACGTCTGGGCATACCCTGCCAACTTAGGGCGAACATAGCAAAACCAAATGGGATGATGGACGGAGTGGTGAACATTGCAAGCACTCACCCCCAGTCAACTGATCTGGGTTTAATCCATCATCATTCTTTAGCTCACTCCGCCACCCCAGTTCAGACATGGCCATATGCAAATCAGTCTGACCCTGTGCCTCATGGGAACAGTCCAGCCCGAACTGCCAAGCCATGTCTTCCTGGACCGGAAACAAGCATCCTGGGACCGGTTTCTGGCTTACAGCCGTCATCAGCCAGGCTATCTTGAATCCAGTGGCAAAGTGAGCAAGGGACCCACGTCTGGGCATACCCTGCCAACTTAGGGCGAACATAGCAAAACCAAAGGGGATGATGGACGGAGTGTTGAACATTGCAAGCACTCACCCCCAGTCAACTGATCTGGGTTTAATCCATCATCATTCTTTAGCTCACTCCGCCACCCCAGTTCAGACATGGCCATATGCAAATCAGTCTGACCCTGTGCCTCATGGGAACAGTCCAGCCCGAACTGCCAAGCCATGTCTTCCCTGGACCGGAAACAAGCATTCTGGGACCGGTTTCTGGCTTACAGCCGTCATCAGCCAGGCTATCTTGAATCCAGTGGCAAAGTGAGCAAGGGACCCACGTCTGGGCATACCCTGCCAACTTAGGGCGAACATAGCAAAACCAAAGGGGATGATGGACGGAGTGTTGAACATTGCAAGCACTCACCCCCAGTCAACTGATCTGGGTTTAATCCATCATCATTCTTTAGCTCACTCCGCCACCCCAGTTCAGACATGGCCATATGCAAATCAGTCTGACCCTGTGCCTCATGGGAACAGTCCAGCCCGAACTGCCAAGCCATGTCTTCCCTGGACCCGAAACAAGCATTCTGGGACCGGTTTCTGGCTTACAGCCGTCATCAGCCAGGCTATCTTGAATCCAGTGGCAAAGTGAGCAAGGGACCCACGTCTGGGCATACCCTGCCAACTTAGGCGAACATAGCAAAACCAAAGGGGATGATGGACGGAGTGTTGAACATTGCAACCACTCACCCCCAGTCAACTGATCTGGGTTTAATCCATCATCATTCTTTAGCTCATTCCGCCACCCCAGTTCAGACATGGCCATATGCAAATCAGTCTGACCCTGTGCCTCATGGGAACAGTCCAGCCCGAACTGCCAAGCCATGACTTCCCTGGACCGGAAACAAGCATCCTGGGACCGGTTTCTGGCTTACAGCTGTCATCAGCCAGGCTATCTTGAATCCAGTGGCAAAGTGAGCAAGGGACCCACGTCTGGGCATACCCTGCCAACTTAGGGCGAACATAGCAAAACCAAAGGGGATGATGGACGGAGTGTTGAACATTGCAAGCACTCACCCCCAGTCAACTGATCTGGGTTTAATCCATCATCATTCTTTAGCTCACTCCGCCACCCCAGTTCAGACATGGCCATATGCAAATCAGTCTGACCCTGTGCCTCATGGGAACAGTCCAGCCCGAACTGCCAAGCCATGTCTTCCCTGGACCGGAAACAAGCATCCTGGGACCGGTTTCTGGCTTACAGCCATCATCAGCCAGGCTATCGTGAATCCAGTGGCAAAGTGAGCAAGGGACCTACGTCTGGGCATACCCTGCCAACTTAGGGCGAACATAGCAAAACCAAAGGGGATGATGGACGGAGTGTTGAACATTGCAAGCACTCACCCCCAGTCAACTGATCTGGGTTTGATCCATCAACATTCTTTAGCTCACTCCGCCACCCCAGTTCAGACATGGCCAAATGCAAATCAGTCTGACTCTGTGCCTCATGGGAACAGTCCAGCCCGAACTGCCAAGCCATGTCTTCCCTGGACCGGAAACAAGCATCCTGGGACCGGTTTCTGGCTTACAGCCGTCATCAGCCAGGCTATCTTGAATCCAGTGGCAAAGTGAGCAAGGGACCCACGTATGGGCATACCCTGCCAACTTAGGGCGAACATAGCAAAACCAAAGGGGATGATGGACGGAGTGTTGAACATTGCAAGCACTCACCCCAGTCAACTGATCTGGGTTTGATCCATCATCATTCTTTAGCTCACTCCGCCACCCCAGTTCAGATATGGCCATATGCAAATCAGTCTGACCCTGTGCCTCATGGGAACAGTCCAGCCCGAACTGCCAAGCCATGTCTTCCCTGGACCGGAAACAAGCATCCTGGGACCGGTTTCCGGCTTACAGCCGTCATCAGCCAGGCTATCTTGAATCCAGTGGCAAAGTGAGCAAGGGACCCACGTCTGGGCATACCCTGCCAACTTAGGGCGAACATAGCAAAACCAAATGGGATGATGGACGGAGTGGTGAACATTGCAAGCACTCACCCCCAGTCAACTGATCTGGGTTTAATCCATCATCATTCTTTAGCTCACTCCGCCATCCCAGTTCAGACATGGCCATATGCAAATCAGTCTGACCCTGTGCCTCATGGGAACAGTCCAGCCCGAACTGCCAAGCCATGTCTTCCCTGGACCGGAAACAAGCATCCTGGGACCGGTTTCTGGCTTACAGCCGTCATCAGCCAGGCTATCTTGAATCCAGTGGCAAAGTGAGCAAGGGACCCACGTCTGGGCATACCCTGCCAACTTAGGGCGAACATAGCAAAACCAAAGGGGATGATGGACGGAGTGTTGAACATTGCAAGCACTCACCCCCAGTCAACTGATCTGGGTTTAATCCATCATCATTCTTTAGCTCACTCCGCCACCCCAGTTCAGACATGGCCATATGCAAATCAGTCTGACCCTGTGCCTCATGGGAACAGTCCAGCCCGAACTGCCAAGCCATGTCTTCCCTGGACCGGAAACAAGCATTCTGGGACCGGTTTCTGGCTTACAGCCGTCATCAGCCAGGCTATCTTGAATCCAGTGGCAAAGTGAGCAAGGGACCCACGTCTGGGCATACCCTGCCAACTTAGGGCGAACATAGCAAAACCAAAGGGGATGATGGACGGAGTGTTGAACATTGCAAGCACTCACCCCCAGTCAACTGATCTGGGTTTAATCCATCATCATTCTTTAGCTCACTCCGCCACCCCAGTTCAGACATGGCCATATGCAAATCAGTCTGACCCTGTGCCTCATGGGAACAGTCCAGCCCGAACTGCCAAGCCATGTCTTCCCTGGACCGGAAACAAGCATCCTGGGACCGGTTTCTGGCTTACAGCCGTCATCAGCCAGGCTATCTTGAATCCAGTGGCAAAGTGAGCAAGGGACCCACGTCTGGGCATACCCTGCCAACTTAGGGCGAACATAGCAAAACCAAAGGGGATGATGGACGGAGTGTTGAACATTGCAAGCACTCACCCCAGTCAACTGATCTGGGTTTAATCCATCATCATTCTTTAGCTCACTCCGCCACTCCAGTTCAGACATGGCCATATGCAAATCAGTCTGACCCTGTGCCTCATGGGAACAGTCCAGCCCGAACTGCCAAGCCATGTCTTCCCTGGACCGGAAACAAGCATCCTGGGACCGGTTTCTGGCTTACAGCCATCATCAGCCAGGCTATCGTGAATCCAGTGGCAAAGTGAGCAAGGGACCTACGTCTGGGCATACCCTGCCAACTTAGGGCGAACATAGCAAAACCAAAGGGGATGATGGACGGAGTGTTGAACATTGCAAGCACTCACCCCCAGTCAACTGATCTGGGTTTGATCCATCATCATTCTTTAGCTCACTCCGCCACCCCAGTTCAGACATGGCCAAATGCAAATCAGTCTGACCCTGTGCCTCATGGGAACAGTCCAGCCCGAACTGCCAAGCCATGTCTTCCCTGGACCGGAAACAAGCATCCTGGGACCGGTTTCTGGCTTACAGCCGTCATCAGCCAGGCTATCTTGAATCCAGTGGCAAAGTGAGCAAGGGACCCACGTCTGGGCATACCCTGCCAACTTAGGGCGAACATAGCAAAACCAAAGGGGATGATGGACGGATTGTTGAACATTGCAAGCACTCACCCCCAGTCAACTGATCTGGGTTTGATCCATCATCATTCTTTAGCTCACTCCGCCACCCCAGTTCAGATATGGCCATATGCAAATCAGTCTGACCCTGTGCCTCATGGGAACAGTCCAGCCCGAACTGCCAAGCCATGTCTTCCCTGGACCGGAAACAAGCATCCTGGGACCGGTTTCCGGCTTACAGCCGTCATCAGCCAGGCTATCTTGAATCCAGTGGCAAAGTGAGCAAGGGACCCACGTTTGGGCATACCCTGCCAACTTAGGGCGAACATAGCAAAACCAAATGGGATGATGGACGGAGTGGTGAACATTGCAAGCACTCACCCCCAGTCAACTGATCTGGGTTTAATCCATCATCATTCTTTAGCTCCCTCCGCCACCCCAGTTCAGACATGGCCATATGCAAATCAGTCTGACCCTGTGCCTCATGGGAACAGTCCAGCCCGACTGCCAAGCCATGTCTTCCCTGGACCGGAAACAAGCATCCTGGGACCGGTTTCTGGCTTACAGCCGTCATCAGCCAGGCTATCTTGAATCCAGTGGCAAAGTGAGCAAGGGACCCACGTCTGGGCATACCCTGCCAACTTAGGGCGAACATAGCAAAACCAAAGGGGATGATGGACGGAGTGTTGAACATTGCAAGCACTCACCCCCAGTCAACTGATCTGGGTTTAATCCATCATCATTCTTTAGCTCACTCCGCCACCCCAGTTCAGACATGGCCATATGCAAATCAGTCTGACCCTGTGCCTCATGGGAACAGTCCAGCCCGAACTGCCAAGCCATGTCTTCCCTGGACCGGAAACAAGCATCCTGGGACCGGTTTCTGGCTTACAGCCGTCATCAGGCAGGCTATCTTGAATCCAGTGGCAAAGTGAGCAAGGGACCCACGTCTGGGCATACCCTGCCAACTTAGGGCGAACATAGCAAAACCAAAGGGGATGATGGACGGAGTGTTGAACATTGCAAGCACTCACCCCCAGTCAACTGATCTGGGTTTGATCCATCATCATTCTTTAGCTCACTCCGCCACCCCAGTTCAGACATGGCCAAATGCAAATCAGTCTGACCCTGTGCCTCATGGGAACAGTCCAGCCCGAACTGCCAAGCCATGTCTTCCCTGGACCGGAAACAAGCATCCTGGGACCGGTTTCTGGCTTACAGCTGTCATCAGCCAGGCTATCTTGAATCCAGTGGCAAAGTGAGCAAGGGACCCACGTCTGGGCATACCCTGCCAACTTAGGGCGAACATAGCAAAACCAAGGGGATGATGGACGGAGTGTTGAACATTGCAAGCACTCACCCCCAGTCAACTGATCTGGGTTTGATCCATCATCATTCTTTAGCTCACTCCGCCACCCCAGTTCAGACATGGCCATATGCAAATCAGTCTGACCCTGTGCCTCATGGGAACAGTCCAGCCCGAACTGCCAAGCCATGTCTTCCCTGGACCGGAAACAAGCATCCTGGGACCGGTTTCCGGCTTACAGCCGTCATCAGCCAGGCTATCTTGAATCCAGTGGCAAAGTGAGCAAGGGACCCACGTCTGGGCATACCCTGCCAACTTAGGGCGAACATAGCAAAACCAAAGGGGATGATGGACGGAGTGTTGAACATTGCAAGCACTCACCCCCAGTCAACTGATCTGGGTTTAATCCATCATCATTCTTTAGCTCACTCCGCCACCCCAGTTCAGACATGGCCATATGCAAATCAGTCTGACCCTGTGCCTCATGGGAACAGTCCATCCCGAACTGCCAAGCCATGTCTTCCCTGGACCGGAAACAAGCATCCTGGGACCGGTTTCTGGCTTACAGCCGTCATCAGCCAGGCTATCTTGAATCCAGTGGCAAAGTGAGCAAGGGACCCACGTCTGGGCATACCCTGCCAACTTAGGGCGAACATAGCAAAACCAAAGGGGATAATGGACGGAGTGTTGAACATTGCAAGCACTCACCCCCAGTCAACTGATCTGGGTTTAATCCATCATCATTCTTTAGCTCACTCTGCCACCCCAGTTCAGACATGGCCATATGCAAATCAGTGTGACCCTGTGCCTCATGGGAACAGTCCAGCCCGAACTGCCAAGCCATGTCTTCCTGGACCGGAAACAAACATCCTGGGACCGGTTTCTGGCTTACAGCCGTCATCAGCCAGGCTATCTTGAATCCAGTGGCAAAGTGAGCAAGGGACCCACGCCTGGGCATACCCTGCCAACTTAGGGCGAACATAGCAAAACCAAAGGGGATGATGGACGGAGTGTTGAACATTGCAAGCACTCACCCCCAGTCAACTGATCTGGGTTTAATCCATCATCATTCTTTAGCTCACTCCGCCACCCCAGTTCAGACATGGCCATATGCAAATCAGTCTGACCCTGTGCCTCATGGGAACAGTCCAGCCCGAACTGCCAAGCCATGTCTTCCCTGGACCGGAAACAAGCATCCTGGGACCGGTTTCTGGCTTACAGCCGTCATCAGCCAGGCTATCTTGAATCCAGTGGCAAAGTGAGCAAGGGACCCACGTCTGGGCATACCCTGCCAACTTAGGGCGAACTTAGCAAAACCAAAGGGGATGATGGACGGAGTGTTGAACATTGCAAGCACTCACCCCCAGTCAATTGATCTGGGTTTAATCCCTCATCATTCTTTAGCTCACTCCGCCACCCCAGTTCAGACATTGCCATATGCAAATCAGTCTGACCCTGTGCCTCATGGGAACAGTCCAGCCCGAACTGCCAAGCCATGTCTTCCCTGGACCGGAAACAAGCATCCTGGGACCGGTTTCCGGCTTACAGCCGTCATCAGCCAGGCTATCTTGAATCCAGTGGCAAAGTGAGCAAGGGACCCACGTCTGGGCATACCCTGCCAACTTAGGGCGAACATAGCAAAACCAAAGGGGATGATGGACGGAGTGTTGAAAATTGCAAGCACTCACCCCCAGTCAACTGATCTGGGTTTAATCCATCATCATTCTTTAGCTCACTTCGCCACCCCAGTTCAGACATGGCCAATTGCAAATCAGTCTGACCCTGTGCCTCATGGGAACAGTCCAGCCCGAACTGCCAAGCCATGTCTTCCCTGGACCGGAAACAAGCATCCTGGGACCGGTTTCTGGCTTACAGCCGTCATCAGCCAGGCTATCTTGAATCCAGTGGCAAAGTGAGCAAGGGACCCACGTCTGGGCATACCCTGCCAACTTAGGGCGAACATAGCAAAACCAAAGGGGATGATGGACGGAGTGTTGAACATTGCAAGCACTCACCCCCAGTCAACTGATCTGGGTTTAATCCATCATCATTCTTTAGCTCACTCCGCCACCCCAGTTCAGACATGGCCATATGCAAATCAGTCTGACCCTGTGCCTCATGGGAACAGTCCAGCCCGAACTGCCAAGCCATGTCTTCCCTGGACCGGAAACAAGCATCCTGGGACCGGTTTCTGGCTTACAGCCGTCATCAGCCAGGCTATCTTGAATCCAGTGGCAAAGTGAGCAAGGGACCCACGTCTGGGCATACCCTGCCTAAGTTGGCAGGGTATGCCCAGACGTGGGTCCCTTGCTCACTTTGGGGCATATGTAGATAAAAATATATTTGCGATTCTGAAATTGCGATTTTCCGCGAATCGCATTTAGAGAATCTCAAATTCCGATGTAGGTGAAAAATCGCAAAAAAATAGCGATTACCAAAAATTTGCAGAATTAAATAGCGATTACTGAAATTGTGATTCCTTAATTGCGAGAACGCAATTAAAGAATCGCAATTCCGAGAATCTGCAATTCAGGTGCAGAATGATGACATCACAACCAGGAAGTGTGACTGCCCATGCTGCACCTGATTGCCAGAAGCTGAGTGAGAGGCTGTGAGGAGAGTTGGAGATTTGTGCTCAGCAACTGAAAGCAGGAGAAATGGAGTCCCAGGGGACAGAGAAGCAGCAGGAAGTGAATACCAGAAAGAGGAAACAAAAATTTACAGAAAGGGAGCTGGAGGTCCTCACCCAGGAGATAGTCAGCAGCCATGACCTCCTATTTGGTAAACAGTCACTACGTGTGCCAGAGGCACGAAAACGAAAATTATGGACTGACATACAGGAGAGAGTGAATGCAATTGGCGTGACACACCGCTCAGTCGAAGACCTAAGAAAAAGGTGGTACGACATGCGGCAAAGGTCAAAGGAGAGGGTGGCTACAAGATTGGCTGAGGCCAAAAGACCGGTGGTGGGACGTCCACAGCAACAGACTCAACGCCCCTGGAGGAGCTGGTGGAGGGCACCCTTCAACCTGAGAGTGTGAGTGGCATGGCTGACCTGGACAGCTCCGAACACCCAGACACCAGACAAGGTAAGATGCATGCCAAAACCCCCTGATACATACCCAACCCACTCACACCCCCAGACACACAACCTGAGCGCAACTCCAGTACATGTCCACAAGCACACCCAGAAATGAATTATGGGAGATGTAGTCACATGCACTGATACCTGGAGCAGTGAGACACAGCAAGGTGGAATAGGGATGAGACATTCAGGAAATGATGACAACAGACAGATAGTACTCATATGATTTGAAAATTGTAAACTGTAATGCATTACAAATGCGAGACAAAACACAGAATTAATGTGTGCATTTAAATTCACAGCACCACCAACAACACAAGAACCCATGGCAGAAGGGGAGGACACAACAGAAAATGAGGACGAGGCAGGGCAGGATGAGCAGGGCGAAGTGAGACCATCAAACCCTGCGCCATGCAGACGGCGCAACATAGTGCCACCACTACCACAGCTGGAGGCAGAGGCAACAGACACAGCAGGAGAGGCACAGCCAGTCCGGAGGCAGCGTGCAGGACAGCAGACAACACAGTCCCCTGTACAATCCAGTGAAGGGAGTGGGCCGAGACGCAGGGCACGGCCGTCCACCAGCACTGCTCCTCCCGACGAAGACACTGTGTTCTCGGGCCTTGAAGGCAGCATGCTGGAAGCACAGCGCCTGCAAGTCAAAGGGATAAGGTCAATACAGCGCCAATTGTCTGCACACAATCATAACATGACAGAGATGCGGGTTGGTGTAATGGCCATGACAGGTGCACTGGAAGGACTGTGCAGGGAGATGAGGAGAGACAGGGCAGCCAGGCGCAGGGAGAGACAGCGTCTTCACACCCGGCTGGACACATACACAAGAGCTGTCAACCGCCTGTCAACCGCCACATCCCTGCTGGCCCGAAGATGTGTCAGTATGCAGCATGAGATGGCTCACTGCTGCCAGGACGTGGGCAGGGGCCTGGTGCAGGTCACACATGCCGTGGACCAGATGCGCGCAGCTGCGACAGGTGGCATAGGCCCACTTAGCACATTGGATACGGACGAACAGTCCAGCAGGAGCAGCATCACCCCACCAATTCCAACGGACAGACGCCGGAGTGTGCGCCAGGGGAAGTAGATGATGACTCCAGGGAGGGCAGTGGGCACCCTGAGCGAGGGGCAAGAGGGCGTGCACGTAGGAGGTGAAGTAACATCAGGGACTAATGGCTATGTGTGAGGCAACACATACCATATGGACTTATTGGCTGATGGAAATACTTGCACTGTGGCACAAACATGTGCAAGCAATGTCAATGTAGTCACACTGTGTGACAGATGTATTCCTGCACCAAGGGAAATAAACATCACAGTTAAGCACCATTCTGTGGCATTGTGTCCTCATTACTCACTTAGAAGTAGTTATGTGTGATCTCATCTCGTCTCAGTCGCCCGGCAGCCGCCCCGGCCCCACCTGCTGGTCTGCGACGTGGAGCTGGTCCCTCCTCATCTGATGTGTCTGTATCTGTCACATCCACTGGGGTGCCTTTCTTGGTAGCGATGTTGTGTAGTATTGCACAGGCAACCACGATTTTGCAACATGTCTCAGGGCTGTACTGCAGCGCACCTCCACTCTTATGGAGGCAGCGGAAACGGCTCTTAAGGATTCCGAAGGTCCTCTCAATGGCACAGCGTGTGGCTCTGTGGGCACTGTTGTACCTCCGCTCACCTGCAGTGGCTGGATTCAGGTACGGTGTAAGGATGTAGTCACGTACAGCATACGCACTGTCACCTGCTGGGTATAAGTAGAGTTATGTTCAATACTGTCCTGCCAGTTCAAGCCTTTACTGGTTGTGTGTTTGTAAGCCATACAATTACCTAGCAGGTAGCCCTCTCCAAAATCGCCATTTGTGAGTCTGCGATTTAATCCACAGTGGCGAAACATGAATGAGTCGTGTGTGCTTCCTGGGTATTTTGCCACAATATCAGTGATTATGTGTTTGGCGTTGCACACTACCTGGATGTTCAGGGAATGATATGACTTTCTGTTCCTAAACACATACTCATTCTGTGATGGGGGTGTGAGTGCGACATGGGTCCCATCTACGCAGCCAATGACGTGGGGGAATTGGGCTATTTGGTAGAATTCCTGCTTGGTCTGATCTAGTGCCTGTTGTGTGCTGGGAAATTGTATGAGGTGATGCAGCCTCTGAACCATTGCACCAAGGAAGGCTTGGAAGAAGCGCGAAAGTGCACTCTGTGAGACCCCTCCTGCTGTGGCTATCACCCCCTGAAAACTCCCTGATGCCAGGAGGTGCAGTGAGCACAGAACCTGGACATGGGTGGGAATGGTGTGTGCCCTGCGTGTGGGGTGTTCCAGTATGGGCCTCAGCTCCTCTATTAACTCCAGGATGCTGTCTGGGTGCAGCCTGTAGTTCACATGGATCTCCTCCTCGGTCAGCTGGAAGAGGGTGATGCGTGCTCTGTAGATCCTTTCCTGGCGTCTCCTTCTCTGTGTAGCATCTCTGATTCGCAGCCTCCTGGCTATCACATACAGCCCAGCCATGGTTGTAAATCCCAGTGGCATTGTGGGCCTGTTTAAATAGGTAGCACCTGGTTACCACCTGCTCAGAGTTGGTGGTAATTGAGAAGTGCAAATTTGCGAATTTCATGAAATCGCTAATTGCGACTTTTACCTACATCTCAATTTGCGAATTCGCATTTAGCGAGAACGGTAGTAGCGAATATCGCAAATGATGTGACGCTGATTGCGAATTCGCTAAATAATTCGCAGAATCATTGGTACGCAAAAAAGGTAATCGCTAATTTAGCGATTTCCATTTTTGCACAGCGGAAACCTTTCCTACATTGGAACGGTCTGTTTTGCGATCACATACACCCTAATTTTTGCGATTCGCAGTGTTTGCGATCGCAAAACAGCTTTCTACATATGCCCCTTTGCCACTAGATTCAAGATAGCCTGGCTGATGAGGGTTTTGAACCCGAAACCGGTCCCAGGATGCTTGTTTCCGGTCCAGGGAAGACATGGTTTGGCAGTTCGGGCTGGACTGTTCCCATGAGGCACAGGGTCAGACTGATTTGCATATGGCCATGTCTGAACTGGGGTGGTGGAGTGAGCTAAAGAATGATGATGGATTAAACCCAGAACAGTTGACTGGGGGTGAGTGTTTGATTTGATTTGCTCTAACGCTCCGTCCATCATCCCCTTTGGTATCGCTTTGTTCGCCCTAAGTTGGCAGGGTATGCCCAGACGTGGGTCCCTTGCTCACTTTGCCACTGGATTCAAGATAGCCTGGCTGATGAGGGTTTTGAACCCGAAACCGGTCGCAGGATGCTTGTTTCCGGTCCAGGGAAGACATGGTTTGGCAGTTTGGGCTGGACTGTTCCCATGAGGCACAGGGTCAGACTGATTTGCATATGGCCATGTCTGAACTGGGGTGGTGGAGTGAGCTAAAGAATGATGATGGATTAAACCCAGATCAGTTGACTGGGGGTGAGTGTTTGATTTGCTCTAACGCTCCGTCCATCATCCCCTTTGGTATCGCTTTGTTCGCCCTAAGTTGGCAGGGTATGCCCAGACGTGGGTCCCTTGCTCACTTTGCCACTGGATTCAAGATAGCCTGGCTGATGAGGGTTTTGAACCCGAAACCGGTCTCAGGATGCTTGTTTCCGGTCCAGGGAAGACATGGTTTGGCAGTTTGGGCTGGACTGTTCCCATGAGGCACAGGGTCAGACTGATTTGCATATGGCCATGTCTGAACTGGGGTGGTGGAGTGAGCTAAAGAATGATGATGGATTAAACCCAGATCAGTTGACTGGGGGTGAGTGTTTGATTTGCTCTAACGCTCCGTCCATCATCCCCTTTGGTATCGCTTTGTTCGCCCTAAGTTGGCAGGGTATGCCCAGACGTGGGTCCCTTGCTCACTTTGCCACTGGATTCAAGATAGCCTGGCTGATGAGGGTTTTGAACCCGAAACCGGTCCCAGGATGCTTGTTTCCGGTCCAGGGAAGACATAGTTTGGCAGTTCGGGCTGGACTGTTCCCATGAGGCACAGGGTCAGACTGATTTGCATATGGCCATGTCTGAACTGGGGTGGTGGAGTGAGCTAAAGAATGATGATGGATTAAACCCAGATCAGTTGACTGGGGGTGAGTGTTTGAATTGCTCTAACGCTCCGTCCATCATCCCCTTTGGTATCGCTTTGTTCGCCCTAAGTTGGCAGGGTATGCCCAGACGTTGGTCCCTTGCTCACTTTGCCACTGGATTCAAGATAGCCTGGCTGATGAGGGTTTTGAACCCGAAACCGGTCCCAGGATGCTTGTTTCCGGTCCAGGGAAGACATGGTTTGTCAGTTCGGGCTGGACTGTTCCCATGAGGCACAGGGTCAGACTGATTTGCATATGGCCATGTCTGAACTGGGGTGGTGGAGTGAGCTAAAGAATGATGATGGATTAAACCCAGATCAGTTGACTGGGGGTGAGTGTTTGATTTGCTCTAACGCTCCGTCCATCATCCCCTTTGGTATCGCTTTGTTCGCCCTAAGTTGGCAGGGTATGCCCAGACGTGGGTCCCTTGCTCACTTTGCCACTGGATTCAAGATAGCCTGGCTGATGAGGGTTTTGAACCCGAAACCGGTCCCCAGGATGCTTGTTTCCGGTCCAGGGAAGACATGGTTTGACAGTTCGGGCTGGACTGTTCCCATGAGGCACAGGGTCAGACTGATTTGCATATGGCCATGTCGGAACTGGGGTGGTGGAGTGAGCTAAAGAATGGTGATGGATTAAACCCAGATCAGTTGACTGGGGGTGAGCGTTTGATTTGCTCTAACGCTCCGTCCATCATCCCCTTTGGTATTGCTTTGTTCGCCCTAAGTTGGCAGGGTATGCCCAGACGTGGGTCCCTTGCTCACTTTGCCACTGGATTCAAGATAGCCTGGCTGATGAGGGTTTTGAACCCGAAACCGGTCCCAGGATGCTTGTTTCCGGTCCAGGGAAGACATAGTTTGGCAGTTCGGGCTGGACTGTTCCCATGAGGCACAGGGTCAGACTGATTTGCATATGGCCATGTCTGAACTGGGGTGGTGGAGTGAGCTAAAGAATGATGATGGATTAAACCCAGATCAGTTGACTGGGGGGGAGTGTTTGATTTGCTCTAACGCTCCGTCCATCATCCCCTTTGGTATCGCTTTGTTCGCCCTAAGTTGGCAGGGTATGCCCAGACGTGGGTCCCTTGCTCACTTTGCCACTGGATTCAAGATAGCCTGGCTGTTGAGGGTTTTGAACCCGAAACCGGCCCCAGGATGCTTGTTTCCGGTCCAGGGAAGACATGGTTTGGCAGTTCGGGCTGGACTGTTCCCATGAGGCACAGGGTCAGACTGATTTGCATATGGCCATGTCTGAACTGGGGTGGTGGAGTGAGCTAAAGAATGATGATGGATTAAACCCAGATCAGTTGACTGGGGGTGAGTGTTTGATTTGCTCTAACGCTCCGTCCATCATCCCCTTTGGTATCATGTTTTTATCTGCGGCTAGTTTCTTCCAAGATGAAGTTTTCAGCTGAGTAGCTGATCTAAACAGCGAGGTGAATGTATTTGAGCGGATTTGTATGCCCACCCGAACTGCATGAATGCATACATTCGAAAATATGAATGTACAGTGAGCTCCCAGCAGCAACGTAACCACCAGCCTTCAGTTAAGTTTGCACTCTTTGCAAAAGCAAATGAAGATTTAAAGCCACTCTTGAGTGCTGTCTACGGGTTCACACTCAGTGAGAGCAGAGAAATAATGGTCAACATTGATGAAACTGTATTGATCCATAATATTGAAATGAAGATTTTTCTGGCGAGAATGTACAATAACAGAATTAGTTTTTGTCAATCTAACAAAAAGAATGAACCACTTATGGTGTTCTCAGCTGATTTGACTCCTAAGGTTCTTGCTGCCAAACTAAGATCACAGGATGCAGTAAAATCAGCAGGAACCCTTCTAAGAAACATCCTGAAAGATTTAGATTTTCAATTTAACACTTTTGGTGCTTGCGTCGGCCAATGGCCGATGCAAGCACTACCTCCCTGGTGCTGCGAACGTCCATTGGACGTCACCAGGGAGAGCGCGATTTAATCGTCCGGTGCATCGCACCGGAGTTTCTTTTTAAATTGTTTTTTACTGGGGGAGACGCAGAAGGCTTTCCGCGTCTTCGCCCGCCCCCCCTCCCGCCCATCTGTGATGTCAGCGCGCCGCGAGGCGCTCTGACGTCACTGATTTCCCCACCGGAGCCGAGGACAGCAGCAGGTAAGGCGCCGCGCTCGACTCCGATGGGGAAATCCGGCTGGAAACGGCCTCCCCAGCTTTCATGGAGGCCTCGTTTGAAAGGGGAGAGTCTCCCCTTTCAAACGAGGCCTTCCTGAAAGGGTTTCCTGGCCGTCCATCGCAGCAGCGCTGCGATCCACGGCCAGGAAACCCCACTAGACACCAGGGATGTCTTTGGGGGGTCGGCCCTCGTGGTGATGGGTCGCCCCCCCCGGGGGCACATTTTTAATTTAATTTACCTGGCTTTCCCTGGGGGGCGCGATCGCCCCCCAAAAATATTTTTAAAAAGACGTTTTAAAAAAAAAAATGGCGGCGATATTGGCAGTGGGTCGGTCCTAATGCTCAGTGGCCGACCCCCTGTGGGGGCAATTATTGATTTACAAGGATATGGGCATTTCTGTGGGGGCCACAATCGGCTCCCAGGGGAGCCATAACTTTACATGCATATAACAATGTGCATATAATGTAAAGTGCATAGCTGCCAAGGTTTCACATTGCTTATGTGTGACATTTTCATAATTTCAATGTAATTATGAGTGACATTAAACGACTATGAGTGACACTTTCTAGCGAGCTAAATCAAGCAATGAAGAGAAGGGAAACATATTAATATCTGAAATTACCCATTTGAGCACCGAGTAAGTTCCAGAAAGCTTTAGAGTAGTATCTGTATCTCAGAGAGGCTAACGTTACCATGAATGAGCACCAATGTGGGAATGGCTTGCCTTCAATATCTAAAAACCTGCGCATGTGTGCTCTGGATGGCAACATGATGAGTGTCAATGGGCTGCTCTCACTTACCCCTAGTATATCTGCTCCTCGTCTTTCCTAACTCCCTGGACAGTAGTGGACAGTAGTGTTCGTGTGGCACCATCTGCCGAAGCAGGCTATCTGCCTCTGCAGGCTGCCTGCCTCTGCAGGCTCGGCTCCCTGTGTCCCCCATCAGACACAGGGCCTTCACTGGAAGGCTAATTGCTCTGTTTTTGAAGTGGCCTGGCAGCATGAAGGATGTCCGGGCCGGTTTGCTTTGGCTCACGCACTGAGAGTCCTTTTGTGGCCAGGGCTGCAGATGGATTCTCGCGACCGAGGCAGCTCCGGGGCCTGCCGAGACTGACAGGTGTTAACCTGGTATTTGTGGTAATTTGTCTAACAGGCTGTGAGAGCAAAGGATCACATGGGCCATTACCGACAGAGGTGTCAGTGCGCTGGATGGGAGTGCTCAAGGCAGAGGCCGTGCCTGAGTTGTGTACATGTTCACCGGAGCTGCTGACATGACCTCCGTAGCACTGTAGTCATCGTTCAACCCAGTATCCGAGAAAACAATATGCATTTTATTTGACACAGCGCCTCGGCACACGGTCCATATAGCACTTTCATTTTTAAATTCAACCAGCTATTAAAAAAATAATTATAGCACAACAGCTTTGCACATTAAGATGCATCTAAATAAATAACTTTAATACGAGCGGTGCCTTGTGTCCGTGAAGTCCCAATGGGTGCTGCCAAACCATGCCACCTGCAGAGTTGGCAGATGCAGGCAATTGTCAGTCGGCAGGTACGGCACCAGCCCCTGCCCCGCAGCAACAGAACGCCCGGGCATGAGTCGACTAATAATCCCGACGGCTGGTGTTCTCCTGCTTGGCTCACGTGCACCGTGATCTGTGCAGCCATGATTGCCGCCAGCCCAGTCATAATATCAAACCTGCGCAGAGTGCGCATGCTCGTGCCTTGTCAGTAGTAGCCATTGGGCCCCTCCTGTGACGTCATTAACAGTAATGCCACAGCGTGCGCCGCTAGCTGCCTCAGTCGGCAACCTAACTTGAGAAAGAGGACGTGACATCGACGCAAACCCCCTAGAAATAGAAAACGGAGCTGCAGCGGAATGTTAACTGAACTATTTGACTACGTATATTACAATATGGTGTTACATATTGAAATATACAGAGTCGAATTGTTCACCAGGCTCACAGCCGGTGCAGGTGGAAAACAGAAGCTGAAAATGCGTGACAATGCATTTTAATGCGGTGATGCGGACCACCACATTAAAATGCGTTAGTCTAACGCCTGATGCGTGATACTTGGCAGGACTGAAAGAGGTTAGTGGGTTACTACTTCTGTGCCCTTTTGTTTTTCGTGGTTTTATTGGGCTAAACTGTCATACTAATGCTGCATGTAAACTTCAATGGATATGTTAGAGCTTTATGTTTTTTTGCCCAGTCTTTCATCATCTTAATCTTGTGAAAAGGGTTCATTTGGGTAGAAAATAATTCTTATTATGAAAGAGAACCCCCAACAATGATGGTACGTTTTAAATTCTGGATTTGTGCTTTCCCAGAGGCTCAAACTACATTGCCTGCCAGTATAGATGGCATGTTACTGCTACACTACACCTTGTCCTGTCTGATGTAGCATTTCCTATAAACTGATGTACGATTGTCTCTGTGCAATATGTGTGTGTGTGTGGTGTAAAGTGCTCTGACACCGTGCACAGGTGTGAGAGTTGCTATAAAACTAAATGAATCTGAGAGACAGTGGTTTTTGAGACTTGAGGGGCACTGTTAAATGGTGCTAGTGAGGGAATCCATGGCAGAGGTGGTTATTGGTGGGTCACCAGCAGACATTGTCGCACAGGGCGCCACCAGCGCTAATGCTGGCCCTGGAGTGAATGATATATATATATATGTATCTATGTACGTATCTATCTATATCTATCTATCTATCTATCTATCTATCTATCTATATATATATATATATATATATATATATATATATATATATATAGATACATGTACTCTTTGACTGCTGTTACCTGCTTTCTCGACTGGAGGGCTTCCTTTGTGCTATAATACGGCATGATTTTCATTTGGAATAGTAAAGCGGCGATGTCGCTATGAAGCCCTGGCCACCTGGAAGGGCGCCTTTTATCGTCATGATTCATATGGATATATATATATATTATCTACTGGCTGTCGCCAGTAGATAGTTATAGTTAGGACCTATTATCCATAGGAAATCCGCAACATTCTATTCCCAATAAGTTTGGCGTTGTTTGACGAATCATCGCAAAGTTTCAAAACTAGTGGGGCGCTCCGGTCCGCTCCTGTCTTGAAAGTTTCAGGGTGATTCATCAAGCTGGTGCCGAGAAAAAGGGGGTCCCAAAACGTGTTTTCTCCATGTTAATTCCCTATAGGAAATATTTAGCCACGGCTACTAGCCTGAACTGCTGAACGGAATTACACCAAATTTTGCAAAAAGGTAGCGCTTGGTTCAGAAAGTGACCTTTTTTTAAATGGTGTAAATCCGTTCAGTAGTTACGTGAGAAATTCAAAATATAAGAGTGAAAAAATCAATTTCCCATAGGAAACTTTATGCAAGGCTACAGCAGAAACTGCTGAACGGAATTACACCAAATTTGGCAAAAAGGTAGTGTTTGGTTCAGAGAAGCACCCTTTGTAAAAATGGTGTAAATCCGTTCAGTAGTTGCTGAGAAAATCCAAAATAAAAGTTTGGATATCTATGGCCGCGGTGGATCCGCGCACCCTCCCGATCACGAGCTGCATGCTAATTGGCTGTCAACACTTCAAACCAGGAAGTGTTGGCAGCCATCTTGTCCCTCGGTAGAACCGAGGCACAAGAAAGCACACATCCACCTACACTTTAAAACCAACAACCTATCTGCCTTCTACGTAGGATTGTGTTTTAAAAGGATAGTATAGGCACTAGCAGAGATGGCATATCGTTGGATGAATGCTGCCCAGGCCCTAAATCTGGTTCTGGAGTCCAGCTCTGAGGCAGGATCAGAGACTGAGACAGCAGATACTGAGACAGCATCTGAGGGAGAGGACAATGGAGCCGAATCTGGGAGTGACTTTTCAGTCGGCGCAGTTCCATCCGATGACTCATCGTCCAGCGATTCTGAAGGAGACGATGTCAGTCGTGCTGTGCCTTTGCCAGCACAGTCTGTGCAGCAGGACACCCGTTACAGGTTAGAGCAACCCAGAGTGCAGGCACGTGCGGCCGCAAGCACAGACGGAGTGCTGTCTTGGCAGCCTCCCAATTTAGTTCAGCCCCAAATTCCACCTTTCACTGGTGACGCTGGATGTAGATACGGCAAATTTTTTGCCAATTGACTACTTCCATCTCTTTTTGGTGTTGACTTCCTAGACGAAATTGTGCAGCAAACAAATTTGCGTGTCGAACAATTTCTGAGGGAGCAAGGAGGCACTCTTGGGCCTCATTCTAGGGCGCGCAAGTGGACTCCCACTTCTCTAGGGGAGTTGAAGATATTTTTGGACCTTATGCTTAAAATGGGGGTAGTGCATAAACCAACCTTGCTATCCTACTGGTCTACTCGCACGGTTTGGTTAACCCCCATCTTCGCACCATACATGAGCAGAGATCGTTTTTTGCTATTGCAGCGCATGCTGCATTTCAATGACAATTCTGCTGCATTGCCCCGGGACCATCCAGACTATGACAGGCTGTTCAAAATTCGGCCTGTCGTGGAACATTTGTCTGCCAGGTTTCCAGAGGTTTATACTCCTGGAAAGAATATAGCCATTGATGAGTCCTTGATCTTGTATAAAGGGCGGCTGCTGTTTAGGCAGTACATTCCGAGCAAACGTGCTCGCTATGGCATCAAGCTGTACATGCTGTGTGAGAGCTCGACTGGCTATGTGTACAGCTTGAGAGTGTATACAGGGAAGGACACAACTCTTAACCCTGTAGGTTGCCCTCCCATGCTAGGGGTCACAGGAAAGATTGTATGGGAGCTTGTCCAGCCACTTCTTCACAAAGGTTATAACCTTTATGTGGACAATTTCTATACAGGAGTAGAGCTGTTCAGTGAGCTCTACAAAGCTGGCACCGTGGCTTGCGGTACAAATCGTTGTCGCCGCAAAGGATTCCCGCAGGAGCTTGTTTGCAAGAAGCTCCAGAAATCCCAGAGCACTGCGTTGCGTTCCAACGAACTGCTCACAGTTAAGTTCTCAGATAGGCGTGACGTGTACGTGCTCACTACAATTCATGCTGAGAGCACTTCCCCTGTCACGGTTTGGGGTCAGATGGCCGAAGTCCACAAGCCCACCTGTATACTTGATTACAACAAGTACATGGGCGGAGTGGACAAGAATGACCAGGTTCTTCAGCCATACAATGCGAGTCGTAAAACTCGCACTTGGTATAAGAAACTGTTTACGCACCTGATCCAGATGGCAACATACAATGCGTATGTTGTTTATCGTGAGACCACCACAGGAAGACTCATGTCTTTCCTTGACTTTCAGTTGTCTGTCATTGAAAGTCTTACTGCTACAGAAGCAGAAGCCTCCACTTCATGTGTTCTGGAGGACGTGGCAAGGCTGCAGGAGCGACACTTTGCAGATAAGTCCTGCAACATCCAAAAAGGAGCGACCATGTCGTCGTTGTAAAGTGTGCTCGATGCAGGGAAAGAGGCAGGAGACTCGTGTTTACTGTCCCCAGTGCCCAAGTAAGCCTGCCTTCTGTTTTCCTACTTGCTTTATGTTGTATCACACTAAAGCAAAATACTGGGAAATTGACTGAGGTGGTGCTGCCAACAGGTTAACCTTTCAATTGGTGTGAATGGATACCTACTGTCTGTGGGCCACTCCTTCACTACGCAAGCAGCTGCAGGATATTTCTTCCTCTACTTCATGAAATCATGGACTTCTCAACACCTTTATCTGCTTTCAGAACGTGGTAGTTGTTCTGTTCGCCAATTGACAAGTGCATTATAGTCCCCACGCTGCACATACTGGTGGACAGAACATATGCCACGTTGTCATGGAGTACCCGTGTTTCACATTCAACTGTTCTTCGTAGTTCATGATATTCTCTTTAGGAAGTTTTTGAAAATTTCCAGCATGTTTGCCTTAGTTTCAAAGGTAGATATGCTTGCTCAGCTCGAGAAATGTTTATGCGGCATACTCGGGCACCCCCCAACTTGCACCCACAAACTGGAAGGAGTTGGATAGAGCATTGTGAGAGCATTGATAGCTCGTGACAGAAATGTTCACTCAAGCTTCAAGTAGCTAGAGATGGAAGGCATTAGTATAGGGTCGCTTAACAATTGGACAGGGTTAGTCAGGACTCTGAGGACAGACACACGAACGGGTTAGAACAGCTTACGGTAGGTACGCTGTCCGAGGAATATTGCAAAGGTAGAAGGCAGATAGTAAAGGTAGTATAGATACACGTCCTGACTTCTTCTTCACCCATGGATTCAAATCCATTGCTGCCACACTCACACTGAATTTACTGTAGTACTTATGGGTCAATGCTGCTTGCCATGTTCATCCTCCGTTAGAACTTAGTAGATGGTCAGTTTGCTGTATGATAAGTGCATTACAGTCACTGCACATAACGGTGGATTGGACATATGCTACGTTGTAACGGACTACCCTTGTTTCACATTCATCCGTTCATAGTTTATGATGTTATCTTTTGAAAATTTCCAGCATGTTTGCCTTACTTTCAAAGGTAGATATGCTTGCTCAGCTCGAGGAATGGGATTCACGGCATACTAGAGCACCCCCCAACTTGCATCCACAAACTGGAAGGAGTTGGATTTAGCATAGTGAGTGCACTAAAGGTGCATGAAAGACATGTCTTCCTGAGCCTCATGTGGCTGTCATGGAAGTCATTAGTATAGGTTCACAGGGCATGCGTTCGGTAACGTTCTGGAAGAAGGAGGTGGAGACTTGACAGGTGGTAAAATATAGTCAAAGTCATTATGTCTTGTGGCATATGAATGTGATGGGCCCTTGCATGGCGGGAGTATGTTTGTGTGAGTGCAAGTGATATGGTTGTTTGGGCCCGTGGCTGGCGGTACGGAAGTCTTGTGTGTGGTGTGTGAATGGCGTGTGAATGGACCATAAAGTGGTTGGTGCCGTGATGTGGCTTTATGGCTCCCCTTCAGAAGGCTTGGCTTCAATATTTATATACTTTGATAAGTATTTGTGCTTTGAAGCCAGCGTTTCTGGAGGTGCTAAAACCAACCTGTGTAAGTGGTGGATTAGCCTTATCAAATGAGTGTTAGATTTATATTTGTGTCGGTTTAATGGCCTTTTGTAAGATATTTTTTTTTTCACAATGGGTAGCAGGGGACTTTCTCCCCTAGCTCAGTCGTCACCTAGGCAAACCTTTACATTTTTGAGTAGTAGACAAAGGGGGAAGTACAAGGGTGAATGACTTGCATGGCTCTCACTGCTTTTTTTTACCCAACATGCCCTGCTAGCCTCATATTTAGTTGAAAAAAATCACTTTTTCCACACATTTTTGTGTGGGAAAGTTGTGGCATTGCCGGGCAGACACGCATTTCCTACCACCCAGTGTTCCCCAAGGTCTCCCAATAAAAATGGTACCTCACTCGTGTGGGAGGCCCAAGTACCCGCGACAGGCTAGGGCCCAAAACGTATTGAGGCGACATTAAAATTGCCTATCACAAAACAACCTGGTTTTGCAAGGGGGGTCACCTTGGTTTTTGGCCCCGTGCTCGGCGGCCAGATAGGGAAACCTACCAAACCCACACATTTCTGAAAACTAGACACCCGGGGGGTTCCAGGGAGGTATGGCTTGCATGGATCCCCCTACGTTTTCTTACCCAGAATCCCCTGCAAACCTTGAATTTAGCTGAAAAAATCACTTTTTCCACACATTTTTGTGTGGGAAAGTTGTGGCATCGCCGGGCAGACACGCATTTCCTACCACCCAGTGTTCCCCAAGGTCTCCCGATAAAAATGGAGCCTCACTCGTGTGGGAGGCCCAAGTACCCGCGACAGGCTAGGGCCCAAAACGTATTGAGGCGACATTAAAATTGCCTATCACAAAACAACCTGGTTTTGCGAGGGGGGTCACCTTGGTTTTTGGCCCCGTGCTCGGCGGCCAGCTAGGGAAACCTACCAAACCCACACATTTATGAAAACTAGACACCCGGGGGGTTCCAGGGAGGTATGGCTTGCGTGGATCCCCCTACGTTTTCTTACCCAGAATCCCCTGCAAACCTTGAATTTAGCTGAAAAAATCACTTTTTCCACACATTTTTGTGTGGGAAAGTTGTGGCATCGCCAGGCAGACACGCATTTCCTACCACCCAGTGTTCCCCAAGGTCTCCCGATAAAAATGGTGCCTCACTCGTGTGGGAGGCCCAAGTACCCGCGACAGGCTAGGGCCCAAAACGTATTGAGGCGACATTAAAATTGCCTATCACAAAATAACCTGGTTTTGCAAGGGGGGTCACCTTGGGTTTTGGCCCCGTGCTTGGCGGCCAGATAGGGAAACCTACCAAACCCACACATTTCTGAAAACTAGACACCCGGGGGTTCCAGGAGGTATGGCTTGCGTGGATCCCCCTACGTTTTCTTACCCAGAATCCCCTGCAAACCTTGAATTTAGCTGAAAAAATCACTTTTTCCACACATTTTTGTGTGGGAAAGTTGTGGCATCGCCAGGCAGACACGCATTTCCTACCACCCAGTGTTCCCCAAGGTCTCCCGATAAAAATGGTGCCTTACTCGTGTGGGAGGCCCAAGTACCCGCGACAGGCTAGGGCCCAAAACGTATTGAGGCGACATTAAAATTGCCCATCACAAAACAACCTGGTTTTGCAAGGGGGGTCACCTTGGTTTTTGGCCCCGTGCTCGGCGGCCAGCTAGGGAAACCTACCAAACTCACACATTTCTGAAAACTATACACCCGGGGGGTTCCAGGGAGGTATGGCTTGCGTGGATCCCCCAACGTTTTCTTACCCAGAATCCCCTGCAAACCTTGAATTTAGCTGAAAAATATCACTTTTTCCACACATTTTTGTGTGGGAAAGTTGTGGCATCGCCGGGCAGACATGCATTTCCTACCACCCAGTGTTCCCCAAGGTCTCCCGATAAAAATGGTGCCTCACTCGTGTGGGAGGCCCAAGTACCCGCGACAGGCTAGGGCCCAAAACGTATTGAGGCAACATTAAAATTGCCTGTCACAAAACAACCTGGTTTTGCAAGGGGGGTCACCTTGGTTTTTGGCCCCGTGCTCGGCGGCCAGCTAGGGAAACCTACCAAACCCACACATTTCTGAAAACTAGACACCCGGGTGGTTCCAGAGAGGTATGGCTTGCATGGATCCCCCTACGTTTTCTTACCCAGAATCCCCTGCAAACCTTGAATTTAGCTGAAAAAATCACTTTTTCCACACATTTTTGTGTGGGAAAGTTGTGGCATCGCCGGGCAGACACGCATTTCCTACCACCCAGTGTTCCCGAAGGTCTTCCGATAAAAATGGTGCCTCACTCGCGTGGGAGGCCCAAGTACCCGCGACAGGCTGGGGCCCAAAACGTATTGAGGTGACATTGAAATTGCCTATCACAAAACAACCTGGTTTTGCAGGGGGTTACCTCGGTTTTTGGCCCTGTGCTCGGTGGCCAGCTAGGAAACCTATCAAACCCACACATTTCTGAAAACTAGACACCCGGTGGTTCCAGGGAGGTATGGCTTGCGTGGATCCCCAACGCTTTCTTACCCAGAATCTCTGCAAACCTCGAATTTAGCTGAATAAATCACTTTTCCACACATTTTTGTGTGGGAAGTTGTAGCATCGCCGGCAGACACGCATTTTCTACCACCCAGTGTGCCCATGGTCTCCCGATAAAAATGGCACCTCACTCGTGTGGGAGGCTCAAGCCACGACAGGTTAGGGCCCAAAACGTATTGAGGTGACATTAAAATTGCCTATCACAAAACAACCTGGTTTTGAAGGGGTCACCTCGGTTTTGGCCCCGTGTCGGCGGCCAGCTAGGGAAACCTATCAAACCCACACATTTCTGAAAACTAGACAACCGGTGGTTCCAGGAGGTATGGCTGCATGGATCCCCAACGTTTTCTCACCCAGAATCCTCTGAAACCTCGAATTTAGCTGAATAAATCACTTTTTCCACACATTTTTGTGCGGGAAGTTGTGGCATCGCTGGGCAGACACACATTTTACCACCCAGCTGTTCCAGGCTCCGATGAAAATGGTGCCTCACTCATGTGGGAGGCCCAGTACCCGCGACAGGAAACGGCCCAAAACATTTTGTGATAGGCAATTTTGATGTTGCCTCAATACTTTTGGGCCCTTGCCTGTCGCTGGTACTTGGGCCTCCCACATGAGTGAGGCACCATTTTTATCGGGAGACCTTGGGGAACGCTGGGTGGTAGGAAATGCGTGTTTGCCCGAGCGATGCCACAACTTTTCCACACAAAAATGTGTGGAAAAGTGATTTTTTTCAGCTAAATTCGAGGTTTGCAGGGGATTCTGGTAAGAAAACTTTGGGGGATCCACGCAAGCCATACCTCCCTGGAACCACCCGGGTGTCTAGTTTTCAGAAATGTGTGGGTTTGATAGGTGTCCCTAGCTGGTCGCCGAGCACGGGGCCAAAACCGAGGTGACCCCCTTGCAAAACCAGGTTGTTTTGTGATAGGCAATTTTAATGTTACCTCAATACGTTTTGGGCCCCAGCCTGTCGCTGGTACTTGGGCCTCCCACATGAGTGAGGCACCATTTTTATCGGGAGACCTTGGGGAACACTGGGTGGTAGGAAATGCGTGTCTGCCCGGCGATGCCACAACTTTCCCACACAAAAATGTGTGGAAAAAGTGATTTTTTCAGCTAAATTCAAGGTTTGCAGGGGATTCTGGGTAAGAAAACGTAGGGGGATCCATGCAAGCCATATCTCTCTGGAACCCCCCAGGTGTCTAGTTTTCAGAAATGTGTGGGTTTGATAGGTTTCCCTAGCTGGCCGCCGAGCACGGGGCCAAAAACCGAGGTGACCCCCCTTGCAAAACCATGTTGTTTTGTGATAGGCAATTTTAATGTCACCTCAATACGTTTTGGGCCCTAGCCTGTCGCGGGTACTTGGGCCTCCCACATGAGTGAGGTACCATTTTTATTGGGAGACCTTGGGGAACACTGGGTGGTAGGAAATGCGTGTCTGGCCGGCGATGCCACAACTTTCCCACACAAAAATGTGTGGTAAAAGTGATTTTTTTCAGCTAAATTCGAGGTTTGCAGGGTGGAATTTTGCGGATCCACGCAGACTCCAGAACTTTCCACCACAGAAATGTTAGGAAAATGTGTTTTTTTTACAATATTTTAGGTTTGCAAGGGATTCTGGGTAGCAGAACCTGGTGAGAGCCAGCCAAGTCACCCCATCCTGGAGTCCCCTGGGTGTCTAGTTTTCAAAAATGTATAGGTTTCCTAGGTTTCCCTAGGTGCCGGCAGAGCTATGGTTCAAAATTTACAGCTAGGCACTTTGTTGAAAAAGGGTCCGTTTTCACTGTGAAAATGTGGTGTGTCCACATTGCGTTTTGGGCCATTTCCTGTTGCGGGTACTTGGGCCTCCCACACAAGTGAGGTACCATTTTTATCAGAAGACTTTGGGGAACGCGGGGTGGGTGGAAATTTGTGGATCCACGCAGATTCCAGAACTTTCCACCACAGAAATGTGAGGAAAATGTGGTTTTTTTGACAATTGTTTAGGTTTGCAAGGGATTCTGGGTAACAGACCCTGGTGAGAGCCAGCCAAGTCACCCCATCCTGGATTCCCCTGGGTGTCTAGTTTTGAAAAATGTATAGGTTCGCTAGGTTTCCCTAGGTGCCGGCAGAGCTAGGGTTCAAAATCTACAACTAGGCACTTTGTAGAAAAAGGGTCCGTTTTCACTGCGAAAATGTGCTGTGTCCACATTGCGTTTTCGGCCGTTTCCTGTCGCGGGTACTTGGACCTCCCACACAAGTGAGGTACCATTTTTATTGGAAGACTTTGGGGACCGCGAGGTGGGTGGAAATTTGTGGATCCATGCAGATTCCAGAACTTTCCACCACAGAAATGTGAGGAAAATGTGTTTTTTTGGACAATTTTTTAAGTTTGCAAGGGATTCTGGGTAACAGAACCTGGTGAGAGCCAGCCAAGTCACCCCATCCTGGATTCCCCTGGGTGTCTAGTTTTGAAAAATGTATAGGTTTGCTAGGTTTCCCTAGGTGCCGGCAGAGCTAGGGTTCAAAATCTACAGCTAGGCACTTTGTTGAAAAAGGGTCCGTTTTCACTGCAAAAATGTGGTGTGTCCACATTGCGTTTTGGGCCGTTTCCTATCGCGGATACTTGGGCCTCCCACACAAGTGAGGCACCATTTTTATCGGAAGACTTTGGGGAACACGGGGTGGGTGGAATTTTGTGGATCCACGTAGATTCCAGAACTTTCCACCACAGAAATGTGAGGAAAATGTGTTTTTTTGACAATTGTTTAGGTTTGCAAGGGATTCTGGGTAACAGACCCTGGTGAGAGGCAGTCAAGTCACCCCATCCTGGATTCCCTGGGTGTCTAGTTTTCAAAAATGTATAGGTTTGATAGGTTTCCTAGGTGCCGGCAGAGCTAGGATTCAAAATCTACAGCTAGCCACTTTGTTGAAAAAGGGTCCGTTTTCACTGCGAAAATGTGGTGTGTCCACGTTGCTTTTGGGCCGTTTCCTGTCGCGGGTACTTGGGCCTCCCACACAAGTGAGGTACCATTTTTCTCAGAAGACTTTGGGGAACGCAGGGTGGGTTGAAATTTGTGGATCCACGCAGATTCCAGAACTTTCCACCACAGAAATGTAGGGAAAATGTGGTTTTTTTGACAATTTTTTACGTTTGCAAAGGATTCTGGGTAACAGAACCTGGTGGGAGCCAGTCAAGTCACCCCATTCTGGATTCCCCTGGGTGTCTAGTTTAAAAAACGTATAGGTTTGCTAGGTTTCCCTAGGTGCCGGCAGAGCTAGGGTTCAAAAACTACAGCTAGGCACTTTGCCAAAAAGGGTCATTTTTCACTGTGAAATTGGGGTGTGTCCACGTTGCGTTTTGCGCCGTTTCCTGTCACGGGAACTAGGCCTACCCACACAAGTGAGGTACCATTTTACTCGGAAGACTTTGGGGAACGCGGGGTGGGTGGAAATTTGTGGATCCATGCAGATTCCAGAACTTTCCACCACAGAAATGTGAGGAAAATGTGTTCTTTTGGACAATTGTTTAGGTTTGCAAGGGATTCTGGGTAACAGAACCTGGTGAGAGCCAGTCAAGTCACCCCATCCTGGATTCCCTTGGGTGTCTAGTTTTCAAAAATATATAGGTTTGCTAGGTTTCCCTGAGTGCCGGCAGAGCAAGGGTTCAAAAACTACAGCTAGGCACTTTGCAAAAAAAGGGTAATTTTTCATTGTGAAAATGTGGTGTGTTCACGTTGCGTTTTCAGCCGTTTCCTGTCGTGGGCACTATGCCTACCCACACAAGTGAGGTACCATTTTTATCGGGAGACTTAGGGTAAATCAGATTTGTAAAGCAACTGTTATTACCTATTGACTTTCGATGCATTTCTGCCTTCCAAATGAAAGACAATGTGTAAAAAAGAAGTCATTTTGAAAAATGACCGAAAATTCTCATGCTAGTATGAGTGTTCCCAATTTTGGAAATGTGCAAATATCTACTGTTTCTAAACTCTATATTTTGTTCCCATTTCAGAAATACATAGGAGTCTTTCATACCGAATTTTCCATGTATACATTTTCCCAGAATAATTGCTATATACCCGGTACATAATAAAAAACCATTGCAAGACACTGCTCAGTTTTTGGCTCTGGGTTCGTCGGGTTCTTGGTGAACCTACAAGTCCTAATTATCCCCACAACCAGTAAGGTCCAGTGGATGTAACGGTATATTGATTTCAAAGAGCTGTCATAATTAGAAGAAGTTACAGGTGAAAACGTTGACACAAAAGGCTGTTTTTTTCAACTAATTTTCCATTTTTCCTATATTTAACTGTTAGTTTCTATAAAGAAACCTTGATGGATTTACACAAATGACCCCTTGCTGAATTCAGCATTTTGTCTACTTTTCTAAAATGTATAGATCTCCAGGATCCATTATTGCTTTCATACCCATTTCTACCATTAACTGGAAGGAGGTTGAAAGCACAAAAAATAGCAAAAATAGGCTATGTCCCAGAAAAATGCCAAAACTGTGTAAATTTTTTTGGTTTTCTGTCAAAAGTCTGTCATTCCCTAAAAGCTGGGAAAATGGAGATTTCATCCCCACAAATCCTTTTTGATACCATTTGCAGGAAAAACCCAGACGCTTTCATATGCGGGACTTTTTTCCCATTTTTCCACAAAAAACAAAATCTAGCTGTATTTTGGCTAAAATCTGGGACCCTCCAGGGGAATCCACAAACCCTGGGTACCTTTAGAATCCCCATGATGTTGGAAGAAAAGGACGCAAATTTGGCGTGGATACCTTATGTGGTCAAAAAGTTACAGAGGCCTAATCGCAAACTACTACAAATAGCCAAAAAAGGGCTCAGCACTGGCGGGGAAAAGGCCCAGCAGTTAAGGGGTTAATGAGAAATTTTGTGATGCCCCAGAGCTCTGTAAATCAGAGTCAACAAGAATGCCTGATGTTGTCTTAACATTTTTTACATCATTGTTT
Source organism: Calotriton arnoldi (assembly GCA_963921515.1). Lineage (NCBI taxonomy): Eukaryota > Metazoa > Chordata > Amphibia > Caudata > Salamandridae > Calotriton > Calotriton arnoldi. Next base: position 1,439,062 of record CAWUFW010004720.1, read on the forward strand.
AATATCAGCAAAGCAAAACTGTTACAAACGAAAGTTCTTGTGTTCAGAACAGAAGCTGACAATTGATGATGGCATTGAAGATATAAGCGAAGAAGTGGAAGACAATCCCATGAACCGACAGGCTTAAGCTGTGCAAATGTACTGTCTTTTCCAAATCATGTTTTATGAATTACATCACAGCAAAAAGAAAACTCCGCTACACATGATGACTGCCGACCCAATCTATGACGAGCACAAAAGTAGAGAGCTAATCACTTCAATGAATAGGATTGGTGTATCAACAAGACATAATGACATAGTATAGAACAGGAACTTGTTAGCAGCTCATGCTGTAAAATCTTTGTGAATCCGACAGCACACCACTTCCAAGTCACTTTACCAGGCAAGGATTTACAATTGCTGCTCTTGATAATTTTTATTTTGAAGACAGCTCTTCTTTTTCTGGAACAACAGCACACGTGATACTGCCATGGTGCTTTTTCAAGACTGTACCAATGAAGTAGTTGCTGGAAAAAAAGCTGTGTCAGCTGTAGGCATAAACAAACAACGCTGCAAACTTATAAACCAACTTCCTTGCCAACGTGTGCAAAATCACTACAAGCCATCAACATGTCCCAGTCTACCAGAAAGTTTCAAAGTGGCTGAGGAAATGGATCTTCTTCTACCTGATGCTGCGGTCAGCAAAGCTGATTTAACTGTATATATCATATCACTTATTCGGTGCGGACTGAAGGATGAAGAAAGCAAGTTCCTCCGAATGCGCTGATCTCCCAGAATACCGACCCACTGAAGAAGGTTGGATTTTTACCAGTAATGCCATCTCCAGTCACAAACTACGCAACAGTATACACAGCTCTAAAAAATGCCCAAAATGTGAATGCTCATCTTGAAGACCAGTCTATCCTGCCAATTTTCTGCGATGAAGGTGTTTTTCGTATTGTAGCTGACATTTTTATGAACAATCCAGTATAATTTGCTGATCTTTGTCCAATGATGGGCGTTTTCCACATGACAAAAGTTGCGTTGCAGTGTGCAGGAAGTTATCTCAGTGGATGTGGCATAGACAACGCACTTATTGAGACTGAAATCTTTGGAAGCAAAACTGTCCAGTCAGTATTGAGCGGAACTCATTATGTTTGTTCGTTGCAATGTATACTCATCATAGCTGAGGCTTTAGAAACATTGCAGTGGAATGCTTTCTGGAACAAGACCAACAAATTAGGTTTTGCATACATTATCTCAGAAGTGAACAAGGCATAGGGTGCACTTCATTCACAAGACATAATGCAAAGCCAGGAAATTTTCAATACACTCAGTTCAAAATCAGAAATCCAAGTTTGTAGAGTTTGTCAAAGAATGTGAAGAAAAATCAGAACTTTGCAAGTACTGGGGAAATGATTTACACATGATAGCTCTAGTGAAAAACTTGGTACATGCTGATTGGGAGCTGCACGTGAAGACTGTGGAGTCACTGATTACTGTGTTTTGCGAATTCGATTGCATAAACTACCTGAGATATGGGACCGGTATGTGGAAAGAGTGAAGAAGCTAGAGGTGGAAAAACCATACCTCTCCAGAAAATTAATCCAAAGACATTTTGTGTGAAAGACAGAGAGGGAAGGTTCAATGCTGTGGCTCCAGATATGAAACTGGAACAGGTGATCCAGAGATCACAGAAAAGCTCCAAGGGAATTGACAGTGAGTATGTTTCTCAGTAGCAGCTAGTTTACCATGAAGTCCTTTCTATTTGCAATGTTTTCAGAGAGATGACAAATTTGAAATTAATGGACCATTGTGAAACTGTTCCTCACCAGAGGCTTGTGGGAAAGAGAGGGGAACCGTTTAATAAACATGTTGACAGCCTTCTTCTTTTCATGCAGCAGCAAAGAAACCCCTTTAGGAAATTACTGAGCCTGTGCGACTGCACAACTTCGTGACCAAACAATATGTGGATAATGATATAAAAACACGTCTACTAGATATCCTGGAACATGTATCGAAACTATACGCAGAACAGAAGCTGGAGAGATTTGTAATGAAAGAGAAAAAGTTGTTTAACATAATCACTAAAGTTAAACTTCCACTCTTTATTTGCCATAGTAAGAGTTTCGGCAAACCAGCCACTACATAACAGGTTACAAAAACCTACTTTTGCAAGGACATAGAGAGATGGATGTAGCAAAAGAAAGGGTGAATTTATCGAGGACATTCTGTTGCATGATCTTCTTCCAACAAACGCATTATTTGATGGAGATGCTGCAACCAAACCAGTGAAGCACAAACTGGTACAAGAGGTAAAAAATTAACTTTCACCTGAAGAATTTCAATTTGAAAAGGTGTCCTCATTGAAAACTGCTGTTGTTGTGGACTATATGTCACAATTGCGTAAAGGTCAAGATTTCATCCATGCAAATCTTCATAAAGGTCGTTCAGAGTGTTCTACAGATATCAAAGTCAGTGTGCACCTTGCAAGAACTGCACATTGTCTTTGACAGTTATCTTGAACTATCTGACTAAGAATGTGAGAGAATCAGACGATTATCTACTAGTGAAACTATTGACCTTGCCTGCATCAAGAATTCAACACCTATAATTGTGCAACTTGATAAATGCTGGTCATCAACATCGAACAAGATGAACCTGGAGATGTTAATTCGCCAAAACATTGCTGATGCTTCAGTGAACACTGAATTTCCAATTATTGCAAGTGAAATGATTGTCAATGAGGAGTTGGTGCCTGCAGAGATATATTCAAAAGGTACGGGCCATATTGTTCAAGAACTTAACAGCAAATTGGAGGAAGCTGACCTTCGTGCTGAACACATGTTGAGTGGGCTGTTCGAAATGGTTCCAATCGAGTCATTGTACTGTCAAATGACACAGATGTTATTATTGTGCTACTTAGATTTGTTGCAATGTTCATAAGTCAAGGATTGTCAGAGTTATGGATACGTTATGGAACAGGTCAGAAAAGATACTTAATCGCGCTTCATATTCTGTACAAGAAACTTGACCCAGAGATGCCCAGTGTTCTTATCAAGGTACTTATTCTTACGGATGATGACACTATGAGCAAAATGGGAACAAAGCTTGGACCTTCAACTGCTGAACCTTTGAAGTTTCTAAAAGGATTGGCTGAGACAGAAGAAGAATGTGACTTTAAAGATGTAGAAAAATACCTTGTACGTGTGTGGAAAATGAGTTCTGACTGTCACATTTGACGATCTTCGATACAGTGAGTTCAAGAGATCAGTCCTGATAAGTGACCTTCCACGACATCATATTCTGTGCGTGGACACATTAAAAGAGCATTCTAGTTGATCAGAGATGTGTAAATGTTTTGGGTCATGCATATGTAGAGAGAGATCCCTGTGAATTTGGTTGGGAAGATATTAATGGGGTGCTAAAGTCTACAAAATTTCTAAAGCCTCTACCCATAGAACTTACACGTACATGTACTTGCAAAACCTGTGCTACAAAAAGATGTCCCTGTCGATATGCTCTTCTCAAATGTTCAACATTCTGCAAATGTACCACCGATTGCCGAAACAAATAAATAGAGTGAACTATGAAAATGTGTCTAAAACAGGAGTGATAAACAATATTTTTTTTTCATATTCAAATATTCAGATCATAAACATTGTTTGGTGTATACATAAAAGGATTAAAAACCCATATTATTTGTTTCATTTCTAAATATGTCTCTTCTTCCTCTATCATAGCCGCCATTTTGGAAAATGGCTGAAGGGTTGCTTGAGGAGATATTTTCTGTCTCTGTAAGACTACTTAACCCCCAAAACCTATGTTTTGACACGAAAATGAAGTATGTAGGTCTCATGGTTCCTGAAATATGACATCATCTCTGCAACACATCCGCCATTTTTAAAAATGTCATCCAGGAAAATTCAGCCCAGATCAGCAATGTCTAACCAAGTTAAATTACTTCTATAATGATCCCAAAACACAAATCAAAAATGAAAATCTCTGGACAACACTTTTTTACAAAGGTATATCAGGGGGCCGGGATTATTATGACTGGAAACATAATGTGACCGTTATGAGCAGGAAGGACACCCTTATGAGATTTGCTTAATGTTCCTTGGCTTAAAGGAGAGGCAGTGTCCATTTTGGTGAAATTCCACTTAGGAGGCTAGATGTCCTAATAATTTACATTAGCTACTCTTCTTGGTACCTACCCCTTGTCAGGAAAAAGCTTTACCTGTGCAGAGTCATTTCCAGAGTGCACAGGAGGAGTTTACAGGACACTGCTGCCCCTTCCCTGACTAGTCACGTTTAACAGTGTGATCCTTCTTTCTTGTATTTAAAGTTGTTGAATTGCACTGAATCCATTGGAGAGACAGCCCCGACGAGTAGCTTTGTTGCCCCTAATCCTTGAAGTGGAGGCAGCAGAAAAACCCATGAGCTCAACCTAAGGTGGCCTCATGGGGAGACCAGCACAGGAGCTTATGAGAAGACACACATCTTTGTTTCAATTTACTGCGCTTGATACATAGAGCAAACAGCCAATTATCACCAGCCATGTTGGCTATAGTACCATTAATATGTAGGACATTGCCATTTTATGGTATTATCATGTGAAAAACTAAGTAGAAAAATTCACTAAATTCCTTCAAGTGCTGACAGAAGAAATCTCCGATCCATCCAGGGACAATGCAGCCATATCAGATAGTCTTGAAGTGGGCCCATTCTGAGGCTGCCTCATCAGACTGCACAACAGCACTAGCAGAAATGACTGTGTTCATGCAAGGCCTATGTGTCTTTCTCTTGTCGTATCTATTACTGTCCAGGCCAGAAGTAGTCTCTACTGCAAGAAAACGTCAATCTGTTATAAGTTCATGTGTCCCTCTTTTGTAATCGGCTCCCATTCATGAACATTTTCTTCTGTAAATCCATCTAGGGCAGAGAAGCGAGAAATAGAACTTACCACGTTGATGCACAGACCGTATAGGTTGTTTCAACCTCTGGCAGTCTCTCATCTGCAGGACATCTTCACTATGGGCACCTGCTAAGCCATCTGCAGTTTTGGAGCCTCCATCACATAACACCGTAATGTCATTCCCATGTGCAAATTGAGTTCTATTATTTTTCTGTTACATTTTCTTTGACTAAAGGTAACTTTAAGAAGAGCACCAACCTTCACAAGGGAATCATAGTGCAGCTAAAAAATCCCCACACCTCAATTATAATGTTTAATGACTCATTTTTACTATTATATACTTTAACCTGCTCCATAATAATCCCTTGTTATGAAACTTGTTGGGAGGCTGGAATACACTTTTATCATGATTGCTTAAGTATTAATCATTACCTTTTAGTGGTATTTCACCGGTTACTTTTTAATATTTTTATATCTATCTTTGCGTGCACTGGAAATTCTTTTTCATTTATCGCTTTCCATTGTGCTCATTTTGTGTGCATTCCCCAGGACCCCTTGAACAGTGAAGCAGTGACCATGCCCAAGATACCAACAAGAGATGCAAAAAAAAGTCTTAAAAGTCTAAACTCAGGGCCCGATTCTGATGCGGGTTGGAAAAGCTTCCCGACCGAGGGCCTGATTCTGATGCGGTTAGGAACAAATGTTCCCATTGAAGTCAATGGGAGTTCAACCAAATCGTATCTGGAAGCATCTGGATGCATCCTACTCCGCCGGTCGGACTTTCCCGATCCGAGTGGGTCGGAAACCATTTCCCAACCGATTCGGTCGGGAAGCTTTTCCAACCCGCATCAGAATCGACCCCTGAGTCTTTGAATAGCAGGAATGAGTCGTTATTGAAGCACAAATCACACTAAAGACCTGATTCTGAGCATAGGTGCTATTTATCGCACCTAATAAATAATTATACCCTTGGGTATGTTATTTATTGGGTTCAAAAATAGCACCTATTCTGAGTTTTGGGGGAATAATGTGAATTTTGGTACTTAACGGACCAAAATCGAATGGTTCGATAAATACTGTACACTTTTGCCCTGTTAAATTTCGTCAGGTTTGACCTACCAAAATGTAACAAAGGGTGAGGTATTTAACGCCGGGTAAATTACTGGGTGCGTTAAATATCACCTATCTTGGAATTACAATCCCTGCACAAACTGGGGTTTGGGAAAACACCGATCCATTCATAATAGGGGCCTAACCGTCTCTTGTCTCTTCCACTTACATCCTGCTTGTACCTTCCTCACATTGGTACCTCTTTGCTTAGTATGTTGAAAAAGTATTCCTTCCCTTCGGCAATTTAGCACAGAACTGTGTTACATTAGTTGCTTGAAATAGAGCATCATTTTGTTCTGCTAAACAAACTACCTGTCAACAGGCTGCAATACGTTGTTACCCAGGGACTCCGTTGATGAGCATAAGATCCTCGTGGTTTGTTGGAAGACGGAAAAGAATCGGGCATATGAAGGGGAATTCCAGTGTGGGGAGGAAGATCTCCCAGGTTTATGTGAATGGCATTTACCATAAGGCCCAAATTCCTGGTCCTTCCAAACTGTTTCAAGCGCCACAGTTAGTGTTCAGTAAATCCGTCCCTGAAGAATTAGGGTTGCCACAGATGGAAAAAGGGTTGGAGGACGTGAATGCACCTTTGAAAAAAAGATGATCAACGAAAAACAAACCATTGAAAAGAGACTAGTAAGGGCAGAAGGACCAGCTCAAGAATCGACGGCCTGAGTGGAAAGGCTGACTGTAAGGACAATGACTGACAGGTGAGGTGGAAACCAGGCGTCCCAGTGAATGATGCTCACAGGCTCTGATGATGCACAGAGTGAAGATGAGGTAAGTAGTTTCCGACGTTTGGTAAGGTTGAGACCTCTTCTAGCCAAACAATCTCTAGGTGGTTGTGTATTAGAAATGGATATACAGGATTTGTTTTCTGCCCTGAGGTTTGACAGTGTAATGTACCATGAATATGAGGGACACTGGGGGTTGTCATTATACATTTAACTTATAAATGGTATAGTTACTATTGTAGGGCTATAGCCAGGCAGGAGATTTTTTTATACTTGTATGATCGGGACATTTTGGTCGATGTTCGGTAAAAAAAAAACTACAGTATTGCTCGAGATGTTTAGGTGTGCCAGTAGGAATCCTCATTAGAACTGGGAAAATAGCTGGAGTAAATGTACGTGGTCGAACATTTAGAGTGGGTCCTGTAAAGCAATTCCCAAAAGACTCTGTAGTTTCAGACAACAGGTAAGAAGGTTATTGCACGAGACTCCAGTTCCATCAGCACTATACAGATTATGGAAGCAAGTGAGAGCTTTGCTCCCTGGGGTTGAAGACCGCATCAAGATGGTGTACTTGAGAAAACAGGAATGCAGCCTCTGGTCAAGAGCTGTACCAAGCCCCAAACAAGGTAAATATTTTACAAGCAATCTAAGACCTGCCTTTAAAACACACTGGAGTGAAACAGTAGCCTGAAGAGGCTGCAAACGTGAACACTGCAATAATGCAGTTTCACCAAATTCAGGAGTAAAGCACCCACTTTCCTAGTTATGCTTTGGTCAGGAGTGAGACACTCTGATGCTACTAGGAGAAGATACTGGAATAGAAGGCAAATGGCACCATCTGACTGTGACTTAGGATCCGTATTGGACTTCACGCATACAATGTGAATCTGTGGGATCAACTGTTAATGCTTCGAAACAGTTTCACTAGTTTTATTAAGCTGGTGAAAGCACCCACGCTCTTAGTTTAGAAGCTGGTGTATCCTCTTTCAACCTTGCGCCTGATAAGTTGATACCCCAGATTGACAGTCATTTCAAAGACAGATTCCTCAATAGAGTTTATCTTGGAAATTTCTGGATGCATGATAAGCACTTCAAGAAGGTTTAAAGGTGTAAGTTCCAGCTCGTAGCAATGTGTTTTCAAAGCTGTGATTTGTAGCTGTTTAGTTACAGTTCCTACAAGGTTGAAAACAGAATAATTTGGGTACATGACTTCCAGCAGACCAGAAGAATGCATTATGGCAGATTTAGCATTGTTTTAAAAATATATACTTTTATTAATTTTTATGTACTGAGCACCATAACAGACAAAAACATCATGACACCAGCAGAGCACAGCTCAGGTAAATCCAAAACATGCTACATGATCAAAACACGCAGACTTCGGGTCGAGCCCGAGCGCTAGCCCAGTTCTCTGTATTCCATCCATGGGCTCCATATTTTCTTCAATTTCTGGGGGCATATCTGGCCTTGTAGACTGTGTGTTCAGCCTGTAGGGGGAATGCCCCGTGTGCTGGGGGCTCCAGCTGGTGAGCGGGTACGCCAAAGAGTTGTGCCAGTTAATGTGGACCCCGAATACATCCCAAAATGTCCAGGATCTCAAGAGCCCTGGGAAGAGAGCACAATGGGTCAGCTAAATGCAACAATATGTTATCCGTGTAGAGGGAGACAATGTTCTCCCACTCTGGACTCCACCGTCATCCCTAGATCCGAGCATCCTTAACCCAAAACGCCAGGGGCTCCAGGGCCAGAAAAATAGTAGGGGAAATAGTAAACAGCCCTGCTGCATCCCCCTCCCCAGGACAAATTCTCCAGAAAGAGACCCACTGATTCGCACTTGAGCCACCATGTTTAGTGTATATGAGGCAGACCCAGGAAAGAAACTCTTGACTGAACTCCGTTCTGTCCGACACCTCCCACAGATAACTCCATTTAACTGAGTCAAATGCCTTTTTGGCACACATGCTCAATAATACTACGGGTTCCTCCAGGACCCACCTCCTCCCCAGGCACCCAAAGAGCCACCGCAGATTGTGGTGGGTGACTCGTGTGAGCATGAATCCCAATTGGTTGAGGTTGATCAGTTGGTCAGTCACCTGTAATAGGCTGTTAGCCAACACCTTGGCCAGAATCTTGACCTCCATATTTAGCTGATTGATAGGCCTGTGAGAGGAACATTGATTTGGAGGCTTGCCCTCTTTATGGATGGGGACAATTGTGGTGGACCTAAGGTCTTCGAGCACACTGCCCTCCCTCTTGGCCACATACAGCATCCAGCCATGTGGTTCACCCATCAATCTCCCCACGCATCTAAAGAATTCTAGGGTGAACCCATTTGACTCTGTTGTCCTCCCACTGTGTAGCTGGTGTATGGCTTCCTGGATTTCTTCTTTGCTAATCTCCCTGTCCAGTGCCTTCGAGTCATACCTACTCAATACTGGGACAGGCAGGTTCCTCATAAATCTCTGGGAAGGCTCCTTGCAGGTTCCCGATCGGGCTATACAGTTCCACAAGGTAAGCTGTGAAGACCCCAACAATATCTTCTGTGGTGTGCACCACCGCACCCTCCTTGTGCAGGGGATACTTGGTGTATCCATCACCTCCCCATCTCACGTCTTGGGAGCTATGCCAGTTATTTACCAGCTTTATTTCCCACATCATATAACTTATGTTGCCTCGACCTGAATTGAGCCTTACCAGACAGTGGTACTCCTCCCTAGCAAGGGTAATACGATGGAGAAGTACAGGGCATGGCAGTAGAGATATCCCCCTCCCACTCCGTCAGTCTGGCCTCCACGTTAGTTGGCTCCTTTAGTTTCTCTCCCCTTTTCCCCATTATATGGGCTATTAGGTTCCCCCTGATCATTGCCTTGTAGGCCTCCCAGGTCACAGTTTCAGAAGGTACTGTGCCTATGCTTTCCTTAAAGTATTGTTCCGGGCTAGTTGTCAGTAGCTTTCTGGAATTCCTGTCACCCAGTACCCAGGGGTCCAACTGTCACTCAGACTTCCCCCGTGTGACCATCTATCCAGGCAGGTATAGAGTGGGGTGTGGTCTGACCATTAGTGTGTGTTCCTGTACCTACTCCCTGCGTGTGGGGGACAAGAATGTATCCAGTCTGGACACAGACCTGGCTGATCCTGTCACATAGGAGTATTGTCTCTCCATGGGATGTGTGTTCCTCCAAATGTCCTGCAGTCACACTGCGCAGTAAATGTGAATAGTTGTGTCCCCCCCATGCGTTGCACACTCCAGATGAGTCTATCCAGCTCCCCATTCATGTTGAGATTAATATCTCCCCCATGATAGTAGTGGCCTGTGGAGCCTGCACTACCCATGCCCCCATCTTCTGGAGTTATTACGACCGGAGTCCCGTTAGGAAATACCAAGAGACAAGCACCATGTGTTCTCCAGTTCACTCACTCAGAAGTACCACATAACACCCACCTCGGGTCCACCTATGTCTTTGTGATTGTGAGTGGGAGTGACTTCTTAACCAAGATGCCCACGCCCTACAAGCCTGTCGAGAATCCTGAGTGCACCAGGACTGTGTACCTGTCTCATCCCACGAAAGCGCAGGTGCTGCCAACAATATGAGTGTTCTGCAGTAATAGGATATACAGTTTATGCCTAGCTAAAAAGCGGGATTCTACTCCCCTCTTCAATTTGCTCCCTAGCCCATTCACATTCCAGGAGAGTATAGTTACCCCCTGACCACGTGTGTTAGATTTCATCTCCATGTGTGACATTGTGGTTCACGGTGTGCTCTCCAGGTTGCCCCCGACCATGTCTAACTGTGTGTGTTTGCTGAAGTGTCAACCCCCCAAAACTCCCTTCATCCTACAACCCCAGGCTGTGAGTGGTGAACTACCAGCCACCTCAACGCCTGCGGTGTCTATCGCCCCCCATAACCAAAGTGAAACCTGTGAAATTCTGGTATCACTCAGTCCTGGTCCCCTATTTGAGGGGGTGTTGAAAGTTCATAAATACCTGCGTGTAACTCTCTATTCCAGAGAGTCTAGCCTCCGGCAGCTGCGGCACAGAGTCTTCATGTTAGTCACCATCCATCTCTTCCTCTCTATGAGCTTTACTGTTGTCTCTTGGCACCATCGTCCCCACCTCTGTGGTCAGTGGGGAGTGCTGCAGGACTCCCTGCCTTGCCCATCTCGCTTACCTCCACCCCTCTAGCCAATCCCAAACTTCTTCTGGTGAAGCACAGAACCAGGATTTCCCATCCTCAAGGATTCAGAGTTTTGCGGGGAAAAGAATTGAATATTGCTAATTACGTTTTCTGAGTTCTTGCTTCACCTTATCAAAGGGTTGGACCTCGTGCATAAAATCCGTAAATAGCATGATCATTTGGCTTTCATACTGTATGACCCCCGCCCCCTATCGGGCCCCTCTAACTTCTGCATCCCAGTCTTTAAAGTTTAGGAATCTAGCTGTTATCGGTATTGGTCTTGGGCCCCATTTGGAAGGTGTTCCGGCCTCTCTGCTCTCTCTACTGTAAAATGCAGTTCATCTGTGTCCACTCTTGTAGCTATGAAATCTTCCATGAATTTTGCTACATTCATACCCTCAGCTGTTCAGGTTTCCCCACCAATCTTACATTATTGCGGCATGATCTTCCCTTGGCGTCTTCTGCTCAGACATGTAGCTGGAGGGGATCCCTTTAAGCTGATCCCCGGCCATGGTCTTAATGGAGGAGTTGTGTTCCCTCAGTGAAATGTGAATGCAAAAGTCTTCTGCCAGAAGATTATTTGATATATTTAAATAATAGATCAATCGCCGAGAAGTAAGAAAGAATCCACAAAAATGAGGATGTTCAGTATTGTATTAGAAATAACAAATCAATGATACTGATCATCATACTGTAATCTACGACTGGTGCTCCAAGTGTCGGCACAATGTAAGTGAAAATCTGTGAGCCATGAAAAATAGAAAAAGTATAAACAAACAAATAGTATATTACAATATGCACTTAGGGACAGTACTCATTGGATGTATGAGTCAATCATTTGCAAACCCAATAATATGAGCATTTGAGTCTAGAAACCCTTCAATTAAAGATTTGGGTAAACCCATGAAGTGTCGATATTTTGACCCCTAGTTAAGACAAATCAATTGGGGTCTTCATCAGGGCAAAGAGATCTCTTATGCAACGAAGATGGGAATGCTCGTCTTACGGGTGTGTTGACCGGCGCTTTAATAGCATGCAGACAGTGATTCTGTCCACAGCTCGGACATACAGAGAGTGACAAACTTTTTTTTATAGATTGAGGGTACACCCATGAAAGAATCCTGCTTCTACAGTTTCACATATGAAGCAAGTATCCCTATTTCCAGGTCCATCTCCCACATATTCTCAAAGTGGCCCATAGTTGATCTAAACGCTCTATATATTTAGGCAATAAGTTTTTTGTTATTGCCTAATGTCGGTAGTGCTATGAGTACTGCTTGGGTGGGTGGTTCAATCAGTTCTTGTTACCAGTTAAGCCGTACCCCTCTTAGTAGGGATGTGTGTGTTATTATAAATTGGCTGGCTGATATGCCTCTTCTTCACATAGGGTCTGCAAAGTCAGTTAGCTGATCAGAAGCAGATAAGTCACCAATGCACTTCACACTGGCCAGTGACCAGCCCAACCTCTTTACTCCTCTGTTTTCTATTTCTATGAACCGATGTAATCACCAGGATGGTAGTTCGGGCGCATACTGTTCTTATGAGACACAAATTCCAGTAGTGTTTTTTCTGCCGTTGAATGGTATTTCAGTGATAGACTATCTGTGGGGTTTAAGATGTATGTAGCATTTGTAAACCCTTCCCCTAAAGCCATCCGGATCCCTATTACAGCTGTGCAGCAGTGATTACGACCCGGCACCCCGAGGACCCTGTCGGTGATTTGTTTACACCAGAGGTATATATTTCAGATTCACGACTGAGGTGTTTCCAAGCCTTCATAAACCTACAGAGAGTTCTAGTGACAATTTTATATAAGGTAGAGGAAGAGAGAATTGGATTCATGGCAAAGTGTATATGATCAAATGAGACAGCATATTCCGGATAGTATGCAATTCCCCCACCATGAAAGCGAGGGGAGGGGCATTGTTGTCAATTTTTATTTTTTAACACCGACCAGAATAACTTAATGGTTCACTTAAAGTGCAGTCTCAGTATTGATGACGTATTAGGTATATGAGGGACCTTGATTTACAGATCAGGCCTGGATTTGGAACATTTTGTAGCATGCAGGCATCGTTCACTGGTCGAAGTTCATTTTTAGGTCGAGCCTAGAGTAGCGCGCATGCGTTGCTCTGCGAGACTTTATGTAAGGGGCTTCCAAAAGCTGACCACATGCTCGTGCAAAATGGCCTTTTCCGTGCGGTTACCCGCACGGCCGCCATGTATTTTCAATTATCGCGCCTGGCGGCCGTGCGGGTAACCGCAAGCAATAGGCCATGGTGCACGCTCTCGCGCGCGCACCGCTCGCGGGCTTCTTTTTTTAAAATTGTTTTACTTGTTATAGATCGCCCCTTAACTAAAGAGCGAATGTGGCTTCTCTTATCCCCTGTCCCCGGAGCTGCATTTCCCGGGATCACCTCTAGAGCCGCCGTGATCCACCGCTGGCTCGGGTATGCCCACCTCCCCTCCTCCCCCGCAGCAGCTGATCCGCCGCCGCCTCCACCGCTCTGCAGCACGCAAAATGGTGGGGTCGCTGGTGGAGAGAGGCAGCCGCCTGGCAATGGTAGGTGCCCTTCATGCTTCTGTGTGTGTGCACGAGAGAGAGAGGAGAGGTGGCGCGGGCCCGGGCCGGCCCGGACCCGGGCCTCGTCACCACCTCCGTGCCTGGCACTCAGAGCTCCCCACGCTCTACCAGCCCAGCCCATGTTAACAGGCAGCAGCAGGTACCTGGCTGCAGCCACCGCAGCTCAGCCTGCAATGCCAGCTCCCTTCTCGTGACACTGCGCCGCAGCGACATGTGCCCCGCATGTTTACCCCGGGGGCTGGAGGCTCGCGTGCACCTGGAAAGCGTCCTGGAGAAAGTGTTTCCAGGAGTAGAGCCGCCATGATCCGCCGCTGGCTCGGGTATGCCCACCTCCCCTCCTCCCCCGCAGCAGCTGATCCGCCACCGCCTCCACCGCTCTGCAGCACACAAGATGGCAGGGTCGCTGGTGGAGAGAGGCAGCCGCCTGGCAATGGTAGGTGCCCTTCATGCTTCTGTGTGTGTGCATGAGAGAGAGAGGAGAGGTGGCACGGGCCTGGGCCGGCCCGGACCCGGGCCTCGTCACCACCTCCGTGCCTGGCACTCAGAGCTCCCCACGCTCTACCAGCCCAGCCCATGTTAACAGGCAGCAGCAGGTACATGGCTGCAGCCACCGCAGCTCAGCCTGCAATGCCAGCTCCCTTCTCGTGACACTGCGCCGCAGCGACAGGTGCCCGGCATGTTTACCCCAGGGGCTGGAGGCTCGCGTGCACCTGGAAAGCGTCCTGGAGAAAGTGTTTCCAGGAGTGAGCTCGAGCGCGCCTACTACCTGTGTTTCCCATCACTACTGTCTGCTCTAGGGAATGGCTCATGTTGTTTACTAAATCTTCTTCCTGTAGTAAAACAGACTGACCTCGTCCAACAGGTCTCCCATGGACAGGGTTACGGGATATTTTCAAATCTCCGCGCTCAGAATAAAAAAAAAATTGTAAATGTGCCAGAGTCTCTGATTATGTATGTGCCATTAGCACAAAAAGTGAACAAAAAATCGCGACAGCGATTGGATTTCTGTCATTTTTATTTCACTGTTGGGCTAATCCCTCCTTCTGTGGGAGAATTACGGCAGATGAGAAAAAAATGTCCCAGTTTTTCATCAGCGCGAGAGGTGCCAGAAGTAATTACCGCCTTACAACACAAATAGCTGTTTTTTTTGCACTCCACCACTACCCGAGCATGCGTTGCCTAAATAATAAACACATGTGCCAATCCGTGTTTGTGTTTTTATGCAGAAAATTGACAACGGGCATCACTTCAACGATTCGCTGGGCTCTCCGGTGCAAGCCGAGGTTTATTTTCCACGACTGGTAAACACGTCTGTCCCTCACTACTGAAGCCATAGAGATGTGATGGTGCCCCTTGTTTTTGCCTGCTGCCTCTGAACACCACTCTGTTCCCCTTTCTCTGGTTGCAGGCTGTTCCCTTTTCTGGGCATATAAAAGTGTGTGCTAGTATGTCAATGAGCCCACCCACATTGTTGCCAATAGGTCTCGCCTTTGGGACCTTATAAGTGTTTAGCCATGCAACAGTTGGTGTTGTTGCACTAAGGATATATGCATACCTAAATACTTATAAGGTCCCAAAAGCGAGACCTATTGGCTATGCCAATGCTTGTTTGCTTTACCAGAGACACGCACACGGACTTTTAAGACTTTGAGGAATTCTGATATGCACGAAAATTGCGGAGAAAACATCAGAATACACTTTCCAAAAGGTATTCTAATTTAATAGCTTTGTATTTTTAATGCACATTAATCCATGGAGCTGTCAAGTATAAACATCATGGGGGATACCATTATACCCCCCTCCTCATTTCTGTGTCACTGTTAATGATTTTATTTTGCATATATTTGAAACTATATTATCAATATTGGAATGAGCCATAATGAGCATAAAATGATTGTCTTGCCCTGCAAGCTTTATTATTGTCCTGCTAATGTTACATCATTATAGGCTTCACATTTTGTACAGCAGCTTGGAAGCCGTTTGTGGGTAGCCTTCACTTTTTGTTCAGCAGCTTGGGAGCCGTTTGTGGGTGTCCTTCACTTTTTGTAATACTCTAGTATAGATAAGACTTCCTGTACACAAAAGGCCTTGCACTAAGCACGATTCCCCATTCCCCACAAGGGCTTCAGGGAACCTATCTTAACCTTATTTAGTATTATGTTAGAGAACATTAAAGTAAATGATACCACCCTAAATGGTGTAGTGTAAGGTGGTTTATTCTCTATAATTATACTCACTCCCCCTTTCCCCACTCACCCAACACCATCATCTAGTGTGTACTGATTTGTAGAGATTCTGTGTTAAGCTGGACTGAAGGAGATGGATCCACTGACAGTCCTATACCTCCCACATGTTCTCAGACTTGCGTCTATTTCATTAATAGCGCAGTTTATTGAAAAGCTAGGGGCAAAGGGGCAAGAACGGGAGACACAGGCACCAATTGTCAATGCGAGCTGGATCAGTCATGAGGTCTTCTGGCACCTGGTTTTCAGAATCAGAGGGATCAAAAGATTAGAACCAGGGGCAAGGGATTGTGGCACCTACATGAAATGGCAATTTGAGCAACTTACGTCACTTTAATGTGAAGGATGCTGTGATGAGCCCATGCACAAACCAGAAAATGGTAGCGGACCACAGTGCAGTCATCAAGAGCAAACATATAAAACAAGACACAGGCACTGAATCTTTACAGAGGAGACTAAGGGAACTGAAAGGAAACAAAATAGCAAAGTGGAGGAACGGAGGGCCAGGTGACAGAATAGTCAGTGAAGAAGTGGAGAAGCCATACAACTACACAATTCATTGCCTGGTACTTAGGTGTGAGACTGATGGCTTTAAATACTCGTGCTGCCATTGTTAACCTGAAGTGAAGCCCACATCCTGTAGCGAGTGAATCCCCACTAGTTACCTGTCTAGTTTATGCTCCCTATCCTCCAATGCCCACTTCTCAAGAGCCTTCATTTCCTTCTCCTGCGTAACACAGGAAATTGGTAAGGAAAGTATGATCCAGACCGCATCTTCTCTTGCGCTGCCTCTTTCCTACCCTTAGTCCTGACAATCTCCTTAAAATACCTCTATTAAAAAGACAATAAAATCTAATTACAAAGTTGAGTTTGTCATGAAGTGCTAGTGTAGAATTGATCCTCTGAGAGTTCCTGGTGAGCTCTGGGATTGTGAGATCCTTTTTAGGCAGGACGGACTGTCCATCCTCCGTCCAGAGGGAACAGTGATCCTTCTCAGCTCCATAGTCCATGCCTAGCTGGCCTCCACCCTCACCAGCCAAGGGGCCCACTCCGAATGTGTGCAAACATATGTACATGCTGTAGAGTGCAGAAGCTCGGAAGAAGTGACTACTATCATCTGTGCATCTGCTGGTGGCCGGAATAGGATTCAGGTGAAATAGAACATGATGACTAGTGGGTTGGTTGAACTCGCCCCTCTGAGCCCAAGCTCTTTCTTCATAGAAGTAGCCCGCTGTGTCTTACTCGGGATGGGATGATAGCAGGCCAATGGCTGGGGCAGTAATCTTGGCTATCAGTAAGGACAGTGAAGGAGGGCATAGCAGTGGTGATTCATTTGGCCAATATTGGAACTGACCTAGTTATGGTGCTTTTCTTCTGAGAGGGCAATGTGGATGCTGAATTAGCGATAGTACTTTACATAGAGTACTTTACATATAGTTAACAATGACCTGCATCCTTCTGTCCCTTCTTTGTCGATCCTGAACTCAATGCCATTGGTCTTGCACCATCTTTCATTACCCTCCATGTGTCAAGACTCCATACTCTGATTCTTCCAACACTCGTCTCACCCACTTTTGGCCAGTTTGTGCTTCTGAGAGCGCCCACACGGGTGTCCCATTCAATAATAGGGGATAAGAGAACCTTAATGGGCAGTGAGTGAATTGGGCTAAAGTGGCTTCCCTACAAGTGGGCTGGTGCTCGCTCTTTAGTTAGTTTGCAACTCAGCTTCTGCATTAAAGTGAATCAATGCTTTAGCTAGTGAGAGCAGTGTTGCTCGCCTATGTTGATAGCTCCCTCTATGGCCCCACCTCTTAATCACAGTCATTACTCCTTCTCTTCTAATACCTCTGCACATTTCTCTCTGCTGGGAAATTCAGGCAGAGATAGAAAATAATATCCAAGAAGGCGGGACATGGGGCAAATCTGAGGTCCAGCATGTACGCCCCCAATCAGGGCTATGTAAGTCAAATGAGTATGCAGTTCCTAAATCGATAAGAAAAGAAAAGAGGTTGAGGATCACCTGAAGCACCAGATCGGGGGATCTGATTGCTCATGAGCAAGGGCCCTCACACACACCCAGATGGGTGTCATGCTTCATCATCCGGCAGCTCCTCGTTGGGCTGGTGCTGTAATGCCCAACGGGCCCTTTGAGGACGCTCTTTGCCAGACTTCTTTTGATTTTTTGCCGATGTGAAGAGTGAGGTGCGGTGTTCAGTGTGAAAATGTGAGTAGAATGGTGTTATGTGAAATTGAAAAATAATTAAGGGATACCCTAGTATTTTAATATGTGGGTGCCCGTGTTATCATTAAAAATAATGAATGGCTAGAAATGGATGCAATAGTCCAAACAAGCTCAATAAAGTGATGTTTAAAATATGACACCCATTTGGGTGTGTGAGGGCTCTTGCTCCCGAGCAATCAGATCCCCCGATTTGGTGCTTCAGGTGATCCCCGTCCTCTTTTCTTTTCTATTTATGAACTGCATACTCCTTTGATTTACAGAGGTAGAACATTTCAAAATGTCCAAAATCTGTGGGAAATTTACAATATCACCAAAATCTGTTGGTAGTTTCAGAAGATGTCCAATATCTGTGGGAACCTAAGAAATCCATGTTTTCCACAGAAAATGTGTGCCTCAGATCTGGGCTGTCCTTGTCCTTAATGCATTAGCTTGGCACTTGAGTGATCCCAGAGCACCAGATATGAGAGTGAGTAAATACTATATTATTAGTATGGCCTCACATCAGCTGTCTGGTTTACAGGTTCGACCAGAGTTCAGATCAGTGTGAGATCCTGTTGTGTCCAACTGTTTTCCAAGGAGCTCTTTGAGAGCTTGTTTGTATTTTGCGTTTATCTTCCTGCTTTTGAAACTTCATAATTTAAACTTCTCATTGCCTATGTACCTTATCACTAAACGATGTTTGAAATTGTAACTGGCTTGTAGTAGTTCACGGAGCAGAAGGGAGGACATTCGTATTTTTAGCAGTTCACAACAGAGGACACACTTCAGCTTAAAACACACCCACATAAAGAATTCTTTTTGTTTGCTTTCATTGTTTACATATATTATTTGTTTCTCGTGGTGCTGACTAAGTTAAGACAGATCTCAGTGTAAACACAAACTTTAACTTTTTACCAGCTTGAAGTGGCAATAAAAACGTTGTGCCAGACTGTCAACTACTTCATTTTAACAGCTCCTAGCGAGAATTTCCACACTCAATTTTCGTTTCTTTTTTCTTCCTGGTGCTTTCCTATGTGTATCAGGAACAGTAAACAGTTTCCACTGGTATTTGTTTGTGTAGCAACTTCCTTTATGAAATATATCTGCTGTACTTTTTTTCACTAGTGTGGTCAGCTGACCTTATTGGCCCAGAAACCTAACACTGCAACTTTAAGGTCAGAATTAGACAACCATTAGTATGTATAGTTATGTGCACCGAATTTGTGAAGAATACTTTTCAACATTACTTAACTGTTGCAAACAATCTAGTGAAGATGTAAAGCTCTAAGAGCCAGAGTGATCAATAGTCGACACAGCCGAAGGCCTCACAAGTGTGCCCAGTGGTCAACAGAGAGGCAGATCCTGGGAGCTAAAGGCAGCAGGTCAAACTTTTTAATATTTTCTTATGTGTTAGTCACAGTTTGATATTGGCAAAACACCCAAAAAACCACTATAAAAAAAGTTATAAATCAATTTATTGCAAGAATACAGTGCTTTCTCAGGTCAGCCTTTCAGGTTTACAGGTGTTAAAATAAATAATCGGGTATGATATTATTAATCAATTAGATTATTATTTCGCATTATTAACTGCTTAAAATAATATATATTTTTATCTAGTATAATGGATGAGAAAAATATTATTTGCTCTGACTGATCAAGGTCTCGTTGTGGTTGCTTTGCTCAACTGGTTAAAAGTGTGCACAGATCTCTGTGGCCCTGGGTGGGGCTAATCACACTAGGCACCCTGTACAACTGGCCACTTCTTACCTTTTGATGGGGTGTTACAAGTATATGAACTTCCTTCGGGGCAATTCCTTACCCATGCAGTGTTGACTATGGTAGTCACATGGGCTGGGACAGGAAGGAGCCACCGATTGATGTTCTCATGCAGATATTATAGTCACTGGGCACAGCAGACATTTTATTACATTGGCCTATAGAGCGATAATGGCCACAAGATCCAAAACCCTGACCTCCCTGAAAACCAAATGGGCAGGTGATCTAGGTGACACACTCACAGATTCAGAATCCAACCGGGTCCTGCAATATGTAGGCAACATATTGGTGCATGCCTGCATTAAGCTCATTCAATGGAATATGTCCACAAAACATATCTACCGCCTGCATGGTTGAAAGTCAGACACTCCTGGTATGCCCTTGATGCGACCAAGAGGGGTACACATTCATCCACATGGTCACTGGGCACTGGTGGTCACCAACCAACTATTGGAGTGGACTGTGAAAATGGCCGGGGCTCCCCAAAAATTTGATTGGTGGGGCTTATGACAAGAAGTAAAATTAGCAAACCCACCACTAAGTTCATAGAATTAGCTATGGCCCTTGTCAAATGCTAAATAGCAATAGCCCTGGACCTGTGGCGTTGGAGAATGGACCTACACAAAAATGCCAAAGCGAAACTGGATATGAACTCTTGCTGCACCAGTGGCCCATTTAGACCCAGGGCGATGCTTGATTGGGAACTGCTCCTAGGGCTATTCACCCCAAATCTGAAGATAAACCACCCTAGAGAGAAGACTGAGAATATCAAGGTTAAAAGATAACTGTGCATTGCGCCCGTTTGATTGACTGTGGTGATTGACACCACACCCGCTTGCTATGTTGGTGTGTGTGGACCTTTGAGTGTGCCATATACTTCACAAGATATTGTACTATGTTGACTCTGCAGCTGGATGAGGTACTGGGGGGACAGGGGCATGGGTGAGTGGATTGTTTACCTGTTACTTGTTGTTAGTAAATCTTTAAATGAGGGTTGGAACACTTTGCTATGGCCACACAGGCTCGATCAGTATTGGTGATGTTAGACCATATACGTTGTCGAATCTTTATGTCCATTGTAACCTTGAGCAACTTATGAAAATGATAAAAAAGTACAACTGAAAAATTATATATATTAGCTCTGAATTTGTCTCTTAAAATATATACAATTATTGTTATTACAAATGAAGTGGTTATTTCAAAGCCAATCTTTTTTAGGTATGTTTATGATTTGGCAAAGCACATTTGAATATACGTATATACAGTTTACATTTCTATCCACTTTCATATACAGATTGTAATTATAAGTTGTATGTCCATTCAAAAAGTTTATTACGCTGTGTTCTGCAGATTATTTCAGCATCATACATCAGCGTCATACTGTGTTTGAGCTTAAATAATGTTCTTTCCATTTGTGACAAGTTTACCATGTTGTATCCATGTGAAGTTTAATGATTGATTTCCCGTGTTCCAGCACATTTTTAGCTATCCTAATTTCCCATATTAATCACATTTGTTGTTGACCTTTTGCCAAGTGAGGCAAATTAGTTAAGTCATTAAAAAGAGAATGACCCTAATTGCCAGCTTCGTGCTTCTGTTTAAAAACATTTTCATGTTTGTACTCACCTCTGTACACCAGACTGCAGTTATGGAACCCTGAAGAAAGATATGATATACTGTGCATGTTGGGTGTGGCTTCCTCAAGCCTTCTGCCTTCCCGAAGACCACGTATTTCCATTTCATGAGGATTGCAATACACGGTTGCAGTATTTTTTGTTTAGCATCAGAACTATTTGTGAATTTAAAACTTAATTTAGGAAGATTATGTAGATATATATATTATTCTTTTTCAGTGATCTAAGATTCGTATAGATAGGCGATATTATCAGAAATGTATAGCTTTTTGAGCTTGAGATGCCCTTAATTACTATTTCTGGGCTTTAGAATAGAATGCACAGGATACGTTTTTTTTCCTTTTTATTTTATAACCAACTTTATTAAGGTTTTACGGCATGACAATGACAGTTTACCACACAGTGGACAATACGAGAAAAATACATGAGTTACATTGTAAAGGGCATGGGTACATGAGATGTACATCAGCATAATTTCAAATTAACAAGCCATAGTAATTACACCACTTGCCCCATATCTGCACATGTTTCTGGAGACAGCCACTTGCCTCAAAAGCAGGCTTTTCTTGATGGGCCACCAGTCCACCCCTGCCCGCCAGCTCCCAATCGTTGGTGGCTTGGCCCGCTTCCACACACGTGCCCCATATCGCTTAGCTACTAAACAGGCCACCCCCAACAATATACGCTCAGCTCTAGGGCCCCCCACTTCCTCCATCAGCCCAAGCGGGGCCACACGGAGGGGACTCCAGAGGACAATCTAGAACATCGGAAAGTACGTGGCCCAACTCTTCCCAATACGGTCTCAGAACTGGGCACTCCCAGGCGACATGGTAGAAGTTCGCCCTTTGAAGGGCGTATCCGCACACATGCTGCATGTGTGTCCCAGGGCAGGTGTTGCAACCAATGCAGTGTAAGATACGTCACATGTAAATAGTTGAACTGAATCATGCATAACCGCGTCGAGATCGCTAATTCCTTAGGTGCCATGCAAGCCTCTCTCCAGTCTTCCTCTTCCATCATTCCAACTCAGGCCTCCCATCGCTGCCATGCCTTGTCAAGGCCACTGGGAGCGTGAATTACTAGCGAATGATAAATCACGGACATTGCCCCTTTACCCAGTTTCCCTTGAAAGATCTTTGCCTCTCCAGGATTGAACTCGGGTAAGGAGTCCTCCGAAAGGTCATGGGCTAACAGAGCATGGTGCATTTGAAGGTACCTGAACAATTGTGAGGTGTGCAAAGAGTACTTGTTACCCAATTCCTGTAAGGATATGATAGTCTCCTTTTTATAGACATCTCCAAGGTAGGAAATCACAAGTCTGTCCCAAGGCAGGAAGCCCCCCAGAGCCGACACCTGACCCAGCCACGTTCCACGCCATAGCTGAGTCATCACAGTGAGGCCGCAATACCTGCCAGTGAGGCGAAGAGCCGCCTTCCAGCAAGCGAGGGATACCCGCGTACAGGAAGACAAGGTGGTTGATACGCGCGCTCCATATAGGAGGTCAAGCATGCCATCCATTCCCAGTGTGTGGACCTCCAGTCGATATGCCGGGTCGTCCCACCCCCCGGTGAACCAGTCATTGATCGGGACCAAATGCACCGCCAAGTAATACAAATAGACATCTGAAAGGCCCAGACCCACGTCATATGGGGACTTACGCAGTGAGTGGAAAGCTACTTTTTACTAGCCGCCCAGAATGTCGCTGCCGACTCCACCGATCCTGCATTAAGCTCAAAGTATTGACGTATTTCCTCATCAACAAAGGCCTCACATTCTGAGTCCTGCAAATACCAGGCGCTAAACCTCCAGATCGGGTGCAACATAGCAGATCGGGCTCCCCGCAATAGTAACAGTGGGACATGATCCCAAGTGGAGGTATGTGTATCGACTGAATCAGGAGCAAATCAGATGCAGGAAGCCACATCAAATCTTTACAGGAATCCACCGCGTGCGCAGCGGATTGATGGGTAAATGCCTGCAAGCCCGGGTGCCAGGACCGCCACGCGTCACAGAGGCCCAGTGAGTCAGCCCAGGACGAGAGACTGACTGATCGGGAAAGCCTGGATGGATATGGAGCGGAAGAGGCATCAAGGACAGGGGCTGGAAGTGCATTAAAATCTCCCCCAATTATTGTGACTGCCTGGGGGAGAGTCAGAATAAATGATCTCAACGTATGCAGGGAAGGCTGCAACAGGGCTGGTGGAGTATAGCAAGATATGAAGTTGTAATGTCTCACCTTGAAGCAGATCTCAATGCCCACATACCAACCCTGGGGGTCTGTGTGGTGTGCACTAACCGCTAGAGGAAGAGCCTTGTGCAGCAGTATGGCCACCCCCCAGAACAGCAAATGGTAGACCCTATCATAACTGAAGCGACCCAGCAAGGGACACCTCATACCCAACAGGTGAGTCTCCTGCAGGAGAACGACCGCTGTTTTTTGACGCTTGATGTAACGCAGCACGCGGACTGCTTAATCGGGTCCTGGAGGCCGTTCACCAACTTTTCTTTTAATTCTTGAATATGTGCAGTGCTTCCTATTGCTGAAGTCAACTGCCCAAGTCAACTTTGCCCGCAACTAAGCTTCACCCTCAAGTTTCGGCAAAGTAATAATTTCTGGTCAGAAGCAAGGTGATTACAGTATTGAATAACTACTTTAGTCGCATGCATTCAGCTACATGGCACAAACGCTAATATTTGCAAGACTTCATAATTTCCGCACATGGACAAAAGGGGACCACAGTGCTAAAAATCCCCACTTCATGATTAAACTAAAAGAAGGTTTTGGGAGGGTGGGGAGAAAAGGACGATGGCAAATTCTACTACTTTTCTGAATTCTCTTATCCACATGCACTATGAATTGGTCTCGATCTTGGCTATCTAGTACAAACAGATGCAAGAACAGGAACGAAGTTTCAGTCTTCGATAGCACACAACCCCCTTTGTATTTACAGCAGAGTGGTGCTACCTCATTTTATGATAAAAATAAAGGTATCTTTCAGCATTATATACACTGCTTTTCTGAGAACAGCGGCATGGGATCTGGGGTTCTGGGATCCTCCAGGGATGTAACAAACTGAAAATACAATTTACATGTTTTTAGTTCCTAATGTATTAAAGAGCCCCATGTGAACCACAACTTTCATTCCTTGAGGGGATCATAGGGAGGTTTGGATGCTAAATCTTACAAGAATTCAGTAATTAACTTCACTCACAATCGCTTGACTCAGGGAGCACATTGGTGTAAGGATGGTCCAATTGACTCATGCGAAGAGTGGAATCTTGAAAGTTTAAGAGATTTAGAGGGAGAGGTGGATTCATGGAACTTGATTTCTGGGGGGTATAGAACTCCCCTGTGATCCTGCACGAACTTCATGGTATTAGAGGCACCCAGAAATCTCTGCGAACTGCCAGAAGGTAGAGGGTACAACAAAGCAAACCACACACACAGGGGTGCTGTTCTAGTCAAAGGGCAGCATAAAGGATAAATAAAACATCTAATGATTGAAGTCAGCCACAGGATGCTGCCACCTCCTGAAAATATAGATGTAGTACATACCTGCTCTGGCTTAAAGGAAGTTAATGTGATAAACGTGATTAAACCAATCCTATCAATCCAAATATTGCATTTTAGATTATTAGAACGAATAATATTTTTTCGGTATAGCTCTTCATAACGCACACCTGTGTTTATAAACACTGTAAATAGCAGGGGTTACTATTACTTAATGTATAAATTCATTGACAATTACAAGGATAGAAACCTTAGTCTGTCTTGCTGGGATTCAAACCTTTGATCTGTATAAGCAAAGGTTAGCAAATCTCTGTCAGCTTTTCTAGAACGTAACAACTGTCTGGCAGATGTACAATTCGGTTTCCGTCCAGAACACGGAACCGAGTCTGCCTTGGTGACCGTGTTGGATGATTTGCGTCTGTTGGCAGACAGGGGACAATCAGCAATACTTATTTTGCTCGACCTGTCTGCTGCTTTCGACACGGTCAACCATGACATTTTGCTAACACGTTTAGAGGAGGTGGGAGTAGTGGGCACCGCCCTGGACTGGTTTCGATCCTATCTATCTGGCAGGTGTCAGGCAGTGGCCCTCCCCCCTTTCCAGTCAGCCTTCACTAATATCTGTCATGGGGTTCCACAAGGATCTGCCATCAGCCCAATTTTATTTAACATCTATTTGAGCCCACTGATTAATATCATTCGGGCTCATAATGTAAAATTGGTAAATTATGCTGATGACACTCAGATAATTTTATCTCTTGATGGAACCCTACCCAATGCTCTGGAGGATTTTCATGCATGTATGCATGACACTGCGCAGTGGTTACGTAATAACTCTTTACAATTTAATTCGGATAAGACCGAAATTGTACACTGCGCAGTTGGGAAGGTCCATCTGCCTCTTCCTCACAACTTCTGGCCCCTTGACTCATCTACTGTCTTGGCGCCATCTAAGACGGTGCGAAACTTGGGAGTTATGTTTAATGCCAACCTGTCACTAGAGACGCAAGTGAACAAGATGGTGGGGTGTTGTTTTGGCCTCATTAGGGCTCTGAGAAAGATTCTCCCGTTGCTCCCAATTTCGGTTAGAGCCTTGGTTGTTCAAGGCGTTATCCTAAGTAGACTTGACTACTGCAATGCTCTGTTGCTGGAGTCCCCTAAGTATCTGATACAGAGACTGCAGCGTGTTCAGAATACGGCTGCGAAATTGGCCTTGTCTAGGCCACGAGGTTTTTCCGCCTCAATGTGCCTAGCGGAGCTACATTGGCTCCCTGTGCAGCAAAGAATTTATTTTAAATCCCTATGTATAGGGTTTAGGGCGTTGCATGGACTCGGTCCTAGGCCGTTGCAGAAGAAATTGGTCTGGTATACTCCTACCCGGACCCTTCGTTCCTCTTTTGCTTATTTGGCAAAGGTACCCAGGTTCCACAGGGTCAGACTGGGAGGAAGGTCTTTTAGTTTTGCTGCTGCAAAACTTTGGAACGCACTCCCAATTGAAATTAGACAATGCAGTACCCTGTCCCTGTTCAGGAAAAGGATCAAAACGTGGTTGTTCCCCAGAAATTGATCCTGTTGTTTTTTGAGTAATGTTTTTAGGTTCTGTCCTTCTCGCTTCACGTTGGTCTGCATTCATGTATTTTTAGCGCCAGGGTACCCGTAGGGTGTTTGTTGCGCTCTATAAATGCTATATACAATACAATACAATACATACAATACTATATCAGTGGATGTTTCAGCAGCAAGCATTCAGCTAATTGAGCCTTTGTGCAACACCATTTCTGATACAATGAGGTAAAAATGCTATAGGCTAGGAAGAATGAATTCTAACAGCATTCATCCATGCGTTGGGACACTAAATTTAAGGACAGAGTTAGTTAATCTCCCCAAGAATTATGAAGTTTAAACTAGTCGATCTTGGGTCTTAGTTCTGAAACATTTGAACATATTCTGTAATGTAACATGATATGAGTCCTAGGCATAAGAGCAAACTACATTTGTCCATCTAAGTTCTGTATCAATAGAGGGGCATAAAAGTGAGGCATTGTCTTTACTGGACTACACAACCCAGATAACAGGGGCTCTTGTTAAATGTGGTTAAAAGCACACTCTGGCCCTGGTATTGTGCATATGCTACCTGACAAATGCACACCAATGAATTGTAATTGGGGGGATGGAGCTAGCTGTCATGACCTGAAGGCGCGGATGGTGTGAGCTCCTTGCTGACCGTAAACCCCTGGCCACTAGCAGCCACCGCACATATCCTGCTCCTCCTGTGAATGCACCTCTAGGCAATAGTGGCCATGGCAGAGCTTCTGGGTGCCCTCCAGGCAGCCTGGTAGCGCCCGAGACCAGCGGTGAGAGACCGCAGGCAGCACTCGGCGCAGCTTAAGATGGCAGCCCTGCATTGCTAATGGGGACCTCGAAGCCAATCGACAAAAACTTGCTGCGGCTGCACTGTGCCCCCCCCTTGAGCCCAGAGGAGTGCTGCTTGGCCTTGGTCCCCAGTGGGGACTCCTGATTAACTGGGGGCCTGACTGCCAAGTTGGGTGATGACGGAGCCCGTTCAGGTGAGCAGTCGGTTACAAACAAGATGGGGGCCTGCTGGAATTGAGAGGGCCGCAAGGATCTCGGATCCGGCCCCGAGTGGGGCGGTGCTCCGGAGACCAGTTTTAACAAGTACTCAGTCGTGAGTACCGCTGCTGGGTGGCCCTTATCTTTGTGGATTTTGCAGCTTCTTTGACCCCCGCACGCCAGGCAGGGCCGTTATCACAGCCGTGGGGTCTCTCACTATCAACTGGAGATTGTGCAAAGAACACACCCCTGCATTCGAATTTGAGCTGTCTCGGGGCCCCTGGAGTGGTCCCCAGAGAGTGGGATTGCTGCGACCCCCTGGGAAACAGACTGTTGTTATCAGAGCAAGTGGACTGGGCTGTGCTCTTCTCCTTCAACATGGGCGCTGTTACTGGTGGCTACACTCTCACCACTGAGCTAACCAGTGTCGGCCTCTCATGTGCTTGCTGTTTGAGGCCTGGATTAACTTTGGCTTTGCTCTCCTACACCCTGCTGGGGCCTGTGGGTTTTGGTGAGCAGACTGCTTGGAGTGGTCATCCTAAATTTGGTGGTTCTTTCTTTCACGACCACTTGCCCTCCCCCCTTCCATGGCGCGTGCCTGGTGGTGATGGTGATAGGGCTGCAGCTGTCCCCTGGAGCCTTGGAATCCTGGCTGGTGCTGCAGTTGCCTGGGTGGCTCCATGTCTGCTGTTGGGACCCCACAGGTAGATTATGCTGCTATAGGACCACTGTTGGGCAGTGGTGCTTGATTGGTCTTTCTACTTGTGCCCTGCGACGGTGCTCCTTCCTCTACTCTTGGGGCTACCATGTGACACACACAGCGGACCAAGAAGGATGCGTCCAAAAGCGCCTTCCGGGAGGGGTTCAAGCAGGGTGCAAGTGGTCCCATACTGACAGTAAATTCAAAACACTCCTGGCCACGATCGATGCTTCTGCGGAACGGTTAGAGGGTAAGACTGACTCCACTGCAGTGGAACTTGGCCTCATCTGAGAGGACTGTCAGAAAACATCTGGGAAGGTCAATGCTTTGGAGGGCACAGTGCAGTCTTTGCACCAGTTGATTAGTCCACTAACCACCATCTTACAGAATTGGAGGCCCAAACATGGTGCTTGGCTGCTCAGCGGGTCCGCTGGAAAAATGTCTGCACCAGAGTGAGGCGAAGGCGACTCTATTTTGGCTTTCCTAGAAGACTGTCTCCAGGAGGTGGTAGCCTCAGAGGGCTTAGCCAAATTCTATGCCTTGGAGCGGGCTCATCGGGTACTGGCACAGTGCCTCGCCCTTGGGCCCCACCTCGCACAGTGGTGGCCCGCCTGCTGCACTTTTGTGACAGGGACCATCTGCTCTAGCAGGCCCGAGCTCACGGCCCCATTGTGGTGGACAATGCCAATGTGTCTTTATATCCTGACTTGACCCTCCAGGTTCAGTCCCGGAGAACGTTGTTCCTTGTGGTTAAGAAAAAACTGCACAAATTGGATTTACTCTACTCCTTACTTTTCCCGGCCCGGCTAAGAGTCCAAAAAGTGGATCCAGTGCACTTCTTCACGGACCTAGCAGTGGCATGGGATTGGCTTGAGTCATATGACAAGGGTTCTGTACGACCGGAACTACCGGAGGGGTGGAGACCACTGCACCCTTGGGGCTACAATCTTGGCGTAGGGGGTCGTATCGGCACACTAAGGGGCCGATTCCGATTCGGGCCGGAAAACGTACCGACCGACTCGGTACGGGAATATTCTCCAACCGACACGTACCGGCGTTGCCCGATCTGCGTAGTACGATGCAATGCATGTGAATCACGACCGACTTGCACGGAACACAAGCCGAACGACCGAACCGCAGGGAAACCAGCTATCCGGCCGGAAAACCACACGAATCGAACCGACCGACACGCACCAGGAATGAACCCGACAGAAACGTACCCGCGAACTCCGACCCGCGCAGTACGATTCAATGCGTGGAAAACCAGACCGAGTCGCACGGAGCCCAAGCCGCACGACCGACACGCATACAAAACCGAGCCGAAGCAACCCAATACTCCGCGACCGACGCGTATGCCGCACATGAAAGACAGCAGAAACACAGCTTGAAAGACTCGGAGAAGCCTGCACGAGCCAACTTCAGCGTCCTACTCGGTCAGAAGAACGTCTCCTACATGCCCAAAACCCACAAAGGAAAAATAAAAAAAACAAGCATTAAAAATGCAATAGGTCTCGTCTTTCATTAAGTTAAAGCTATTTGCTTTGCTATACAAAACCATTAGCAAAGCAAATGGCTTTAACTTAATGAAAGGCGAGACCTATTGCATTTTCAATGCTTGTTAAAGCTCAAGGTTGCAATTCAGTCCCCTCACCAGTTCTCCAATGCTTGACATGTACAAAAATGGAATTGTTTTTGGAAAGACAGCGTGCACTCTTCTATTTCTTTTTCTGCCTCAAAAGGGCGCCATATTTGCGAAAGTCTGCAAGCATTTGGTTAGACATTGTCTACTGGCACAGATACGCGGCGAGCAGAGCTTTAAGGCAGGGGGGAAAAGGAAAATGTTTTCACGTTGCAGAAAATACTGAACAGCACAACACTTTAAGACGTCTGTATGACGGAATACATGTGGTCATTTTTTACATGGATATGCTGGCGAAAAAACACAGAAACACCAACATACTGAACCATTCAGTAAAAGATTGGAACCTTTCAAGAGTTAAAAAGTATACATTTTGTTAGAATTAATTCTCCAGCGAGGTTCAAGCCGCACTTGGCTCCATGACAATGTACTTCATCACTTTCAATTAGGAATTAATCATAATCTATCCCGCGGCCTATTAGGATGTGATATTTCTATAGTTAGCAATTAACATTACAATAAAATCCTTGGCTACATTTCAGTCATACCTTGCCAGGTCGTCTAATATCAAAACGCAGTGTTGAACAAGTTACACCGGTACAAATGAGCCCGTCCGTGTTGAAAGTCTGCCAGGCTCCCGTAGGAAGAGCACAGCCCGGGGTGGGGGAGGTTTGGGTCCTGGTGAAAGATGGCACGCTTTCCTTCCAGTCTGCAGGTCACTGTTAAAGACTGCAGCGACGGGCTCTCCACAGATCTTTAAATGGATCTTTCTGTTCCACGGTTCATAGGGGTGTGCTATACAAGTTTCTTCATTCACAGCGCCACCACTTTCCGACAATTCTGCTATTTTGCCAATGAAGCAGATGTGATGTACGAGCCCATTCGTTCATTCATTCATTCATTGTTAGTGCTGCACCTCTCACTAGTGCTGCGAGGTGACAGGCCTCTACAGCGGCCGTCCATTCATTGAGGCATCCATTCAGTAGAGGAGAAACACTTCTTGGCAATGCATCTGTGCGTGCAAGGAATCAGCCTGAAGGGCTGCCCTGCACTAATTGTCACATTCATTCATTCTTCCAATCACTCAACCCTTCATTGACTCACAGTATCAACATTTTCCGCAATACTGCGACCTGTTCAACAGGGCAGGCCAGTCGTTCGGTCACTCATTCCTTCAATCAATCATGCATCCATTCATTCATTTTCAATAGTAGTGCTTCTCAGTGGTGTTGTATACTTCCTTAGGGACATCGGGCAGGGTTGAGCTGTTCAGCTATCTCCATCCATCCATTCATTCAAAGTAGCAGTATTTGTCAGTAGTGCCTCTATATTCGCAGTGCAGTGCTCTTCAAGTCTCTTCCTTCAGCCATTCATTCATTCATACATCTATTCAAAGTAGCAGTAACTCGCATTAGTGCTTCTATACATGAAATGGGATAGTTTGCAGAGCTGCCCTCTACTGGTCTATTCATTCGATCATTCATTCAAAGTAACAGTGAGCTGTGATCTACAATGCCCTTCATTCATTCATTCGTTCATTTATAGTAACAGTACTTCTCACCACTGCTTCTAGGGTCGCAGTGGGACATTTAGGAGAGCTGTGCTCTGCGGGTGTATTCATTCATTCATTCATTCATGGTGCGGCGCTTCTCAAAAGGAAGCAGGCTGACTACGAATGTTCTTATCTTGCCATACACCGGTGTTTAGTCCAGTGTCCCAAGCTGGGTAGGGTCCCTCTCTCGTGTCCTGGTTGCGTTGGCACAGGCAGGCCGCGAGGCGCATAGATCATTACATGAAGGCCTCTGTGCGCTGGCGGGCTCGAACATAGTATCCCAGGGCCCGCCCTGAGCTGCCTGCCCCTCCGACACAGAGCTGGCATCTGTAATCGCTGCGTTTTCTGTCACCGACGCCCTTCCCTCTCGCTCACAATGGCCTCATGCGACCCTTCACCCCTGGCATCTATCACTGGTGACAAACCGCACACCTGAGGCATCGAACATACATCCGGGCGTCATGTACATGTGTTTACATTAAATGTAGCATCGCTTCAGCTGACGTCATTCTCCGCTTGGTTGAGATGCTGCGTCCTGGCTTATAGGCGGACTTCTCAAGCCGCCTGGTTCTGGGACGCGTCCCTTCCGACCATCTCAGCCTGCCTGAGGAGCCGGAGCCGGCGGCTCACCGACGAAGGCATCCACTTCAGAAATGTATGTTTGAACCTGTCGCGTGTTGAAATCCGGTAAACTAAAAAGTTGGCTTAATTAACTGAATTGCCTTGACGTGCACTTTTTAACTAGTGGGCACCAGAAAAGTGTTCATTTGGCGCGCATGCGTATGATGTAAGGCATCGCGCACTACTTCAAAAACAAGCATTTGCAATGCAATAGAACTCGCATTTACGCGAGTTCTATTGCATTTCAAATGGGAGTGCAGGCGAGCAAAAAGTCACAAATGGGAGTGCGAGGGGGGGGTGGTGGTGGCCCAAGAAGTTACGTACTGCGAAAGTGGAGGGGGTGAGCCACGGGAGCAAATTAGTTTTTAAAGTAAAGGGGCTGATAGCCTCGGAAGGAGCAAAATGACGACATAGGCATAGGAGGAGGGACTTACAAGCCAAACACCAATCACAATGCAGCATTTATGATTAAAGCCAATCAAAAGGATGGGCGGAAAGTGGGTGGAGCTTCCCCCACTATAGTGTATACAGCATCTCTCGACGAGACAGCGCATGCGCTGCCTAGCCGAGACCTAAAAAGGGCCAAACAAGCAATGACAAAGTCAATAAATACAGGGGTGAAAAAACATGGAACAAAGACACACACACAACCCCACCCATATAAAGGCCACAAATCACTACCATGATCCTTTGCAAATTCAACTGACCTGCCAGCACAGAACACCATCAGACAGCAAACACAGACACACTCACAACTCATCCATCACACAAGCCACACACCATTAGCACCTCCCAAATAGCACCCTCTCAAACACCCAGCAAAACCTACACCCACCCACCCTCACTTGCACACTCACACACACATCAACACCCACCACCACCCATCACCATGCCCCCAAAGAAGAATCCAAAGTTCCTAGACAGTGAATTGCAAGTCCTGGTAGATGAGATCCTCAGGGTAGAGCCACAGTTGTTTGGTACATTGGTCCAACAGACACCCATGTCGCAGAAAACCAAGATGTGGGAAAGGATCGTCGACAGGGTGAATGCACAATCACCATGTTTGCGCACAAGGAAGACATCCAGAACAGGTGGTATGATGTGCGCAGGAGGGTCAAGGACCTACTAAAGAAGGATTACGCCTTGAGTCATCGCACCGGCAGTGGCCCTCCTGCCAAACCAGTATACCTCAGGCCCTGGGAGGAGAAGGTGCGGGCCATCCTACCACCAGTGAGCGTATATGGACTATCAAACATCCCAAAGCCTGGTGAGTACACAACCAATATACCCAATATTGTGTGACAATACACACACATCACTGTCAAGGGGATAGTCAAACCATGCACCCTTAGCAAATCCACAGCAACCAAAAGATAATCATCCCAAGATGTGTATGTTAGTTAGATAAACACAATACATGCCATCTCATAGTAATATGTAACTGTGTCATGACATGTACAAACCTAACAACAAATAGAGCAAGGCAGTGGCACAAATCTAACCAACAAACACAGTCAGATATTTTGCCACCACTAGAACACCACCTCACAGGGAAGCTCACTGAAAGGAAGGAATGCTGTGTATGCTGGTGAAGTCATCATCCCAAGATGTGTATGTTAGTTAGATAAACACAATACATGCCATCTCATAGTAATATGTAACTGTGTCATGACATGTACAAACCTAACAACAAATAGAGCAAGGCAGTGGTACAAATCTAACCAACAAACACAGTCAGATATTTTGCCACCACTAGAACACCACCTCACAGGGAAGCTCACTGAAAGGAAGGAATGCTGTGTATGCTGGTGAAGTCAGTGTAGCCAATAACATGATGGGAGTTGTAGTCACAGATATCGGTCACCCTCACAATTGGCCCATCAACACCACTCTGAACCATGCTCACATCACAGGGAGTGGAAAAGAACTGACAAGATGGCTGACACTGGGTACTGCTGTGGGGAGCACAAGGCCCTGCTGGGAACTGTGCACCAACCAACAGCAGGACACCACTGTCAGCCATCTTGCCATTGCTGTCACACTCACACACAGTGTGGTCCACTCAAAAGGAAGGAAGTATGGGCATGCTGGGAAGAGGGGTGTAGGCAATACCATGATGGGAGTGGTAGTCACAGCTCAACATCCCCCACCCACATGGCCCAGCAAGCTCACACTGAGGCATGCACACCTCACAGGGAGTGAAATGCCACTTCAGAGATGTCTGACAATGGTCCTCTGTTGTGGGGAGTACCAGGCCCTGCTGGGAACTGGGCACCAACCAACAGCAGGACACCACTGACTGACATCCTGAAAGACAACTTGCACTCCCTGCAATGGAAGCACGTTCCATGGTGGGATATCTGGCTGGGTGGGAAGGAGGACTGACAGCTCTGACCATAGTCACAAGCAGCTTTTCTCACACACCCCCTTTACACAAAGTCCACACAACTCACCTAGGAGAATGCAATGCCTCACACTCTAATTAAATATCCCACAAAGAACCACCACCCTGGGTTATGCTGTGTAAAGCACAGGGACACTCTTGGGACTTGTAGCCAAACAAACGCCAGGAGAACACTGTCAGCCATCCTGTCAGCACAGGCACACTACCCCACAGGGAAGCAGAGTCAAAAGGAAGGAAGTATGGGCATGCTGGGAAGGGAGGGTGTAGGCAATGGCATGATGGGAGTTGTAGTCACAGATATTGGTCACCCTCACAATTGGCCCATCAACACCACTCTGAACCACACTCACATCACAGGGAGTGGAAAAGAACTGACAAGATGGCTGACACTGGGTGCTGCTGTGGGGAGCACAAGGCCCTGCTGGGAACTGTGCACCAACCAACAGCAGGACACCACTGACTGACATCTTACCATTGCTGTCACACTCACACACAGTGAAGTCGACTCAAAAGGAAGGAAGTATGGGCATGCTGGGAAGGGGGGTGTAGGCAATAGCATGATGGGGGTGGTAGTCACAGCTCAACATCCCCCACCCACATGGCCCAGCAAGCTCACACTGAAGCATGCACACCTCACAGGGAGTGAAAAGCCACTTCAAAGATGTCTGACAATGGTCCTCTGTTGTGGGGAGTACCAGGCCCTGCTGGGAACTGGGCACCAACCAACAGCAGGACACCACTGTCAGCCATCTTGCCATTGCTGTCACACTCACACACAGTGAAGTCCACTCAAAAGGAAGGAAGTATGGGCATGCTGGGAAGGGGGGTGTAGGCAATAGCATGATGGGAGTGGTAGTCAAAGCTCAACATCCCCCACCCACATGGCCCAGCAAGCTCACACTGAGGCATGCACACCTCACAGGGAGTGAAAAGCCACTTCAAAGATGTCTGACAATGGTCCTCTGTTGTGGGGAGTACTAGGCCCTGCTGGGAACTGGGCACCAACCAACAGCAGGACACCACTGACTGACATCCTGAAAGACAACTTGCACTCCTTGCAATGGAAGCATGTTCCATGGTGGGATATCTGGCTGGGTGGGAAGGAGGACTGACAGCTCTGACCATAGTCACAAGCAGCTTTTCTCACACACCCCCTTAACACAAACTCCACACAACTCACCTGAGAGAATGCAATGCCTCACACTCTAATTAAATATCCCACAAAGAACCACCACCCTGGGTTATGCTTTGTGAAGCACAGGGACACTATTGGGACTTGTAGCCAAACAAACGCCAAAACAACACTGTCAGCCATCCTGTCAGCACAGGCACACTACCCCACAGGGAAGCAGAGTCAAAAGGAAGGAAGTATGGGCATGCTGGGAAGGGGGGGTGTAGGCAATGGCATGATGGGAGTTGTAGTCACAGATATTGGTCACCCTCACAATTGGCCCATCAACACCACTCTGAACCATGCTTACATCACAGGGAGTGGAAAGAACTGACAAGATGGCTGACACTGGGTACTGCTGTGGGAGCACAAGGCCCTGCTGGGAACTGTGCACCAACCAACAGCAGGACACCACTGTCAGCCATCTTGCCATTGCTGTCACACTCACACACAGTGAAGTCGACTCAAAAGGAAGGAAGTATGGGCATGCTGGGAAGGGGGTGTAGGCAATAGCATGATGGGAGTGGTAGTCACAGATATTGGTCACCCTCACAATTGGCCCATCAACACCACTCTGAACCATGCTCACATCACAGGGAGTTGAAAAGAACTGACAAGATGGCTGACACTGGGTACTGCTGTGGGGAGCACAAGGCCCTGCTGGGAACTGTGCACCAACCAACAGCAGGACACCACTGACTGACATCCTGAAAGACAACTTGCACTCCCTGCAATGGAAGCACGTTCCATGGTGGGATATCTGGTTGGGTGGGAAGGAGGACTGACAGCTCTGACCATAGTCACAAGCAGCTTTTCTCACACACCCCCTTTACACAAAGTCCACACAACTCACCTAGGAGAATGCAATGCCTCACACTCTAATTAAATATCCCACAAAGAACCACCACCCTGGGTTATGCTGTGTGAAGCACAGGGACACTCTTGGGACTTGTAGCCAAACAAACGCCAGGACAACACTGTCAGCTATCCTGTCAGCACAGGCACACTACCCCACAGGGAAGCAGAGTCAAAAGGAAGGAAGTATGGGCATGCTGGGTAGGGAGGGTGTAGGCAATGGCATGATGGGAGTTGTAGTCACAGATATTGGTCACCCTCACAATTGGCCCATCAACACCACTCTGAACCATGCTCACATCACAGGGAGTGGAAAAGAACTGACAAGATGGCTGACACTGGGTGCTGCTGTGGGAGCACAAGGCCCTGCTGGGAACTGTGCACCAACCAACAGCAGGACACCACTGACTGACATCTTGCCATTGCTGTCACACTCACACACAGTGCAGTTAACTCAAAAGGAAGGAAGTATGGGCATGCTGGGAAGGGGGGTGTAGGCAATAGCATGATGGGGGTGGTAGTCACAGCTCAACATCCCCCACCCACATGGCCCAGCAAGCTCACACTGAAGCATGCACACCTCACAGGGAGTGAAAAGCCACTTCAAAGATGTCTGCCAATGGTCCACTGTTGTGGGGAGTACCAGGCCCTGCTGGGAACTGGGCACCAACCAACAGCAGGACACCACTGACTGACATCCTGAGAGTTAACCTGCACCCACTGCAAGGGTGGCATGCTTCATGGTGGGATAACTGGGCTGGGGGGAGAAGGAGGTCCGGATGTCAACCAAATACCACCAATGCAGGTCATGCACACACCTCAACATCCACATTGCAAAGCATCAGGTTGGCAGGACAATGAGCCACACCAATATCAACCTCTGACTGTGACAACTTAGGACAATGCAATGTACAGGGCCGCATCCAGACGTACATTCACAACTGCCATGTGTTTGAACCATTGATGCCTGCAGAAACATAACATACATTGTGTGTCTCTTCCAAAAACAGGTGATGATGGGGACACAGCAGCAGATGAGGAGGAGTCCCTGTCCCAGGCTCCGGTGGCCCAAGAGCTCTCTGGTGTGGAACAGCCTCTGCCCTCATCGGATGGCGAAGACCAACCTGGCACCTCCGGTGTGAGTCATCATGCAGCACCAGCAGGACCACCATCTGCACCCCCTGCACCCATTCCTCCAACATCTGCCGACACACAGACCACCCCGCCGACACGGACAGACAAAGGACACTCAATGACAACAGCACAGGGACCACAGCCCACCGTGAAGCAACGGACAACAACCCCAGTACCAACCCCCAAGGGGCCTAGGGTCACCTGTGCGTGCCACCGCAGGTCCCGCACGTGTGGCCAGGGGTGGTGGGAGGGGTGGTAGGCAGAGGTCGCTGTTTGCAGAGGGTCTGGACTGCATGATGACCCACAACTGGTACGCATTGCTGATGCATACCAGAATAGCACCGGAGAGGTCAGCCAGGTAGTGGGGATCCTCAAGGACATTCAACAGCAGCAGGCTGCCCATCATGCCCGCTTGGACTCCCACATGTCCCATGTGGAGACACACATGTCCTGTGTGGAGACACACATGTCTGGCATGGAGTCCAAGTGGGACACATTGGAAGAACTGACAGCGGTGCAGAGGGACATATTGACATGCCTCCGCCAGATTTGCACCAACATGGCCACACCTCCCTGTGTGCCCACAACATCTGGTGCTGCAACAACTGCAACTGCCACAGGGAGGGAGGATGACTCTGGTGGAGAGTCCTCTGCACCACAGCGGCCTGCACGTGAGGGTCCCCCCAGAAAGAAGAGGGGCCGTCCGAGGAAGGACAACTGAGAGGCCGATGGCCATGTA
Organism: Calotriton arnoldi; assembly: GCA_963921515.1. NCBI lineage: Eukaryota > Metazoa > Chordata > Amphibia > Caudata > Salamandridae > Calotriton > Calotriton arnoldi. Next base: position 1,477,336 of record CAWUFW010004720.1, read on the forward strand.
CATCCCCCAGGAACCCAACACCTGTTCTGGAAATTCTCCTTTGTGTGCAAACTGTTCACCCTGTCAAATGCAACACAACTCTCCCACATGACATGGGGAGTTTAATTTGGACTAATGCATCAGAGGACTCTGGACTTTACTCAGGACATTTCTGCTACCAACACTTCCAACTCATCTGGGAACTTTGGATTCCAATCCCAATGTACAGCACCCACCATCCTGTGCACTATCCTCACACATGTATGTAAATAAACTCACTAATACACCATACTTGCCTCTGTTGTGATTCCAACGTTGTTTTTGTCATGGAGATGATGATCTGCTAAATGACACTGTGCATGCTAACTGCTACAGCAAGTTCAACACCGTCATGTGAGTCATGGAGACGTGACACATATGAGGGAGACACACCACTAGTGCAACACAACACATACACACCAGGGCCATCTGACTCATCGCCTACACAGATGTTGCCAGGAAATACAGTGGAATGCACAGACACCACACCTATTCACAGTCTGTGTTAACTAGCCCACAGGTGCAGTAAGCAAATGTCAGTCAGATGTGTGACCACAGACAACGCACATCCCAAAGTGAAGCTCAGGTTTATTACACATTTGCAACATGTTGTTTCCACTACAGATGCAAGGTGGCCACACAGTCAACAAGTGTAGAAGAAATAAAGTCCAGGGGTGTGGGGCACATCACCTGTAGGGAAACAACTGCTTCCACCCTGGAAGTTGAATCATGGTGTCGGGGATCCGAGTTGACCAAACAACTCTGAAAGCACCCTGTGAAGGACAGACATGACACACAGTAAAAGCACTGAAGAACAGGACAGAACTGCAATACTCATGCCCAATACATGTCACAAGATACCTACACAAAACCAAGTTAGCATGTCAACACTGTTGGGGAGTACAGACTACCTGTAAGGACACATCGCTGCACGCATACAGTCAAGTAGCACATGGCCACACTCAAACAGCAACAGAGCACCACCAACACATATCATGCAAACTCAAATCATTGACATGACATCTCTGGATACTCACATTCAGCTGAAGAAGTTGGTGATGAGCTGTGTGCGGATATCACCATCATCATCATCATCATCATCATCATCATCATCACTGGCATCGTGGCCCAGGCCAGGATCCTCCACAGGTGGCGGATGTTGGTCATCGTCATCCAGGATGAGAGGCAACTCCTTCCGCACTGCCAGGTTGTGTAGCATGCAGCAGACGATGACAATCTTGCACACCTTTGCTGGGGCATATGGGAGGGCCCCTCCTGTCTTGTCCAGGCAGCGAAAGCGGCTCTTCAGGAGACCAAATGTCCACTCGATCACTCTCCTGGTCCGACCATGTGCCTCATTGTAGGACATCTGGGCTGGTGTCACAGGGTTCCTGAGGGGTGTCAGCAACCACAGCATGTTGGGGTATCCGGAGTCACCTACATACAGACAATTGCACATTAGCTGAGTTGGGTAAAGAGGGTGGAATACAACATTGCCGAACACACACAATGGTAAAAAGTCAGTACACACCGACAAGCCAGGCACGCTGGTTCTGCATCTGTGACATCATCCTCGGGATGCGACTACTCCTCATCACGTAGGCATCGTGTGTAGAACCGGGGAAACGGGCACACACATGTGAGATGCTCATATCTGCAAGACATACCACCAGAGCATTGATAGAATGGTAATGTTTCCTGTTCCTGTATGCCTGCTCATGTGCCTGTGGTGGTACCAAAGCCACATGTGTCCCATCAATGGAGCCAATGACATGTGGCATCCTCCCCAGGGCATAGAAGTCACTCTTGACGTCAGTGAGTTGTTGACGTTTAGGGAAATAGATGTACTGGTTCAGGTATCTCAACATTGCCTCCAAAACATTGCGTAGCACACGGCTGAACATGGTCTGTGACATCCCACCAGCAGACGCCACAGTGTGTTGAAAGGTACCGGTGGCAAGAAGTGTAGGGCTGCCATCACCTTCACCTTGGGGGTCAGCGCTGTAGGGTATGTCCGGCCAGGTTGCAAATGTGGGGCCAACTGCACCGCCAATTCCTCAATAAGCGGCCTGTTGAAGCGGTACCGTCGGATGCAGTCACGTTCAACCATGGTTGCAAGGTCAGGGAATGGTCTATGGACAGCTGGTGCCCTGCAGTGCATAGGTGAACAAAGAAAGATTGTCAGTCACCCCACATATGTGGCATTGACCATACTCAATATCACATGATACATCATTACAAGACACAAGTACTTGATGTGTGTGCCGTTCTGTATGGACATATATGGCACCTACATGGCCAACATCTAACATCACAGTTCAACATGTGTTGACAACAAGTTCCAGGTCGTGCTATGGGAAATCATTAGGCTGTGTCACTGTACCCATGTCCTGCTGTCACGTTCCAAACACACACCACAGTGACAAGTGAGGACAGATGTGCCACAGGCATCACAGCTC